>PVLD010003326.1:124230-145093 GCA_004027595.1 Dinomys branickii | reverse complement strand
CTCTATTGCATTAATTTCTGCCCTGAGTTTTATAATCTCCTCCCTTCTTTGGGCTCTTGGTTTGGCTTGTTGCTCTTTTTCTAAGAGTTTGAGGTGTATCATTAGGTTATTTATTTGCTTTCTTTCTATTTTCTTTGTATATGATTTCATTGCTATAAATTTCCCTCTGAGGACTGCTTTCATTGCATCCCACAGATTCCGATAGGTTGTACTTGCGTTTTCCTTTATTTGTAGGTAATTTTTAACTTCTTCTTTAACTTCTTGTGTGACCCATTGGTTATTCAGTAGGTTGTTGCCTAATTTCCACGTGTTTATGTGGTTTTTGGAGTTCTCTTTGTCATTAATTTCCAATTTTATTGCACTGTGGCCCGATAATATGCATGGGATAATTTGAATTCTTTTGCATTTAGGTAGATATGCTCTATGGGCTAGAATGTGGTCTATTTTGGAGAAAGACCCATGTGCAGCTGAGAAAAATGTGTATTCTGATGCTGTGGGGTGGAACACTCTGTATACATCTACTAAGTCCATTTGTTCACACGTTTGGTTCAGGTCTGTTATTTCTTTGCTGAGTTTCTGTCCGGTTGACCTGTCTCTTTGCGTCAGAGGGGTGTTTAGGTCCCCTATTACAATAGTGTTATTAGTTATTTGATTTTTTACGTCTGTCAAGATTTGACTTGTAAAGTTAGGTGCTCCATTGTTTGGTGCATAAATGCTTAGGATTGTTACCTCTTCCTCTTGTAGCTTTCCCTTAACTAGTATGTAGTGGCCTTCTTTATCTCTTCTGTTTGTTTTTGGTTTGAAGTTTACATTGTTTGCAAACATAATAGCTACTCCTGCTTTTTTCTGGGGGCCTGTTGCATGGAGAATTGTTTTCCAACCTTTAACTTTCAATCTGTGGATTTCTTTTTGAATAAAATGTGTTTCCTGTATGCAGCATATCGTTGGATTATGTTCCTTAATCCAGTCTTCCAATCTTTTCCTTTTGAGTTTTGAGTTGAGGCCATTTACATTGATGGTTATCATGGTTATATGTTGGCTTATTCTAGTCATGTTATTTACTTGAAGTTTTCCTTCTTTTGCTGACTGTTTAATTATTTGTTCTGTTTAGGGAGTTATTTCTATAGCTGTTCTTGGGATTGTGGTCTCTTTTTTCTCTATCTAGAATATCTTTTAGTGCTTTTTCCAATGCTGGTTTGGCACTCATGAAGTTCTTCAGTTGTTCTTTGTCGTGGAAATTTTTTATTTCTCCATTGAATTTGAGGGATAATTTTGCAGGATACATCAGTCTGGGTTGGAAGTTGTTTTGTCTCAGAATCTGTAGTATCTCTCTCCAAGCTCTTCTTGATTTCATGGTTTCTGTTGAGAAGTCTGCTGTAATTCTGATGGGCTTTCCTTTATAGGTGATCTGTTTCATTTCTCTGGCAGCTTTTAATATTGTGTTCTTTTGCTGGATATCTGGGATCTTGACTATTATATGCCTGTGTGTGTTTTTCTTTGTGTTATGGATCGTTGGGGTTCTATATGCCTCACTTAACTGAACTTCAGTATTTTTTACCTTGTTTGGGAAATTTTCTGCTATTATTTCATCAAATATTCCTTTTATATCGTTTGTGAGATCTCCTGTTGTTTCACACACTCCTATAATTTGAATATTGTTACGTTTTGCCTCACCTTGCAGCTGTTGGATTGACTTTTCTTGTGTCTTTGATGATATCATGAGATTCTTCCTTTCACGCTCATAAGCTGCCATGCTATCTTCAAGTTCTGAAATTCTATCTTCGGTTTCATTTAGACGGTTTTGCATGCTTTCAGCGTTAGTTTTCAAATCCTGGCATTCTCTTTGGACCTGTTTCATTCTTGGTAATTCATTCCTAAATTGCTCTTGTAACGTTTTCATTTGTTTCCTATTTTCTTCTAGTCTTTTGTCTATTTCTTCTCTATGTACATGGAACATTTCTTCCATCATTGTTTTTAGCTCGTTTTTGTCTGAGAAATCATTGCGGGTATGTGGCTTATTTCTGCTTTAAGCTCTTTTATGGCCTGTTGGAGTTGTTTCATTTCAGATGCAATCGTTTCATAACTTGCAGGTATGTGGCTTCCTGGTTCCCCTGTATCCTCGCATTCAAAACTTGTTCTCGGTGGGGTTGAGTTTTGAGACTGTGTTTTGTTCCTCTGTTTTCCCATTTTTGGGTATCAGATTCAAAATGTGGAGCTATAAATTCCCCAGGCAGTTCAGCAGGCAATGGTCTGCTGCAGAGGCTGCTCCAATGATTCCTTCTCTTTGGGAGAATGTCCCTTAAGCTGTCTGCTGAGATTTCCGCTTCTACTGCCTACCCCCAAACCTGGCTGGGGCGTATAAACAGCTCGCCACCCCAGGGGTCTTGCAGACAGGCCATTCAGGTGTTCCTCCCTAGGTGGAGCTCCTTCCCCCCTCACAAATCCCGTTGGGGTGCCTAGCTAGCTCTTCCTACCCGGGAGATCCCGCAGTCCTTAAAGCTGCTTTGATGTCACTCGCTCGGCAGAGCTTCTTGCCGACTCAGGAAAAACCGGTTAGAGCGCCCACTCAACTCACCCTGGGATCATGCAGACAGGAATGCTGTTCAGATGTATCTCCCTGGATCGAGCTTTTTCCCGACTCAGAAATCCCGCCGATCGCAGGTGCTCCAGTTCGCGCAGCGCTGGCTGCGGGGGCAGGGCTCTGAGCGGGATCCCGGACCGCTGCCCAGATTGGCGCAATCTGTCCCAGTAGCGTGTTCTCTGAGTTTCCTCTGCTCCGCTGCCTCCAACAAATCCTCGTTAAAGCCGCCTCCGAGCCGATCAGGTTCAGGAGCTGGAGGCGTCTGTCCCGCCACAATCACTCTCTCGGCTGTACGCGATTTGAGCCGAGCTGCGGCCCAAGCGCAGCACTGATCCCTCGGGCACCCAGCTCTCAGGATCCGCCCACTTCTTGCCACGCAGCTTGTCCAGCCATCCCTTTAATGCTCAGGCCGTGGAGAGTAGCCCGATCAGTTGGAATTTTGCATTCACGGACCTGGCACCCGCGCGCAAAGAATCGGTCTCTGGGAGAGATTCCCTCTGCCGCTCACCTGGTCGCCATCTTCCCGGAAGTCCATGAATATCATTCTTTCTGGAAGATGGAATCTCAGTGTTGTTTTACTTTGCATTTCTTGAATGGCCACGGATGTTGAACATTTGTATTTCTTCTTCTGAGAAGTGCCTATTCATTTCACTTGCCCTTTTTTTAAACTGAGTCTTTTATTTTGAGGAATCTGATTTTTTCAGTTCTTTAAATATCCTAAGTATTAGTCCTCTGTCTGAGGAATCTGACAAAAATTTATTCCCACTCTGTGGGTTGTCTCCTCACTCTGTTGCTGTTTCCTTTGCTATGCAGCAGCCTCTCATTTGTCCCAGGATCCAACCACCTCATTTATTGGGAAGAGGAGACTGCAGTGTATTTGACTCAGTATCCAGTTCTCTCGGAATGGACCACAGTATTATTAATGATGCAAAGACAATCCAGCTACAGAGAAAACCAGTTTACAGTGACAGCTATGACACCTTGACTATGGTAACAAAACCAGCAACAATAATAGTGTGAAAACTGGATACTGACATATCCTAACAGCCAATAATGTACCACCCTTCCTTAACCATAGAAAAGAGATCTATAATTATAGTATAAACACTAAGGCAAACCAAATATTTACATATAGTAACTATCAACTAAATAGAACAACTTCATCTCCGCTAACAATAGAGCAGTGTTCAATAGTAATAGCACCATTAACTGTCTAGAGAGCCACAAGCCTTATGGTTAAGTAAAGATAGAGGAGTTGGGGAACCAGAGAATGAGAAAAATAAATATTAATCAATGGAAAATGAGAGGAAAGAAAGAAGGTTGAGATTGGGGATCCTACTGAGGAATGTAAGGAGACTAAGACTGATTACAGTAACAGAAAAGAATGAAAAAGGAAAAGAGGAAAAAAACCAGAGCAAAATAAAGAAAAAAGAAGAAAGGAATGGAAGAGAAAAGAAAAAGAACAAGAAGTAAATAGAAAACTCCAACCTCTCAATAAATTAATGAAGGAAAAAAAGAATGAAAAATATTGAGTTGAAAACATTTCCTCTGTCTTTTGGAATAAGTTGTTTCTTTCCAGGATCTTGAGATCTAGTAAATCTCAAGTCATGATTTTCTCTGCCCAACTTCATGGTCTGTGGTTTGTGAGGTGCATTCCATTCTCCAGAGGCCCCTCCGTCTGCACACCCCAGATCGTGGCAACTGTTCAAGCTCAGATGTGTCCTCGCTCTTGTTGGTAGAAGGGAAAAATGATCAGCCCTCTGGTCTCAGCTGTACGTAGGCTGTGGGGCAGGGGTTCAAGCAGACTGTTGGAATCACTTAGTGCCCATACTTTCAGATTTAGCCTTCTGTGAAAGCCACAGTCTCTTGGCCTGGTTTTTCACTATAGAGGACAGTGCCTGTGTCCTTCCTGACTGAGCTTAAACTTCTCAGGTGGTTTATATCTAGCTCACACCCTTTCTGCAGCTGCCTTCCCCAGGCAGTCACTGTGGGAGGGTGACCCTGGAAACCCTGCTACTGGTTGTTTTGTGGCTTAAATTTTAAACCACCTTTTCTGAGTAAGGGGCTGACTTAAGATCTCTTTCATAATATGGTGAGTGCTGCACTCAGTTTCTTTTCCAAGGCTATCATGTCATGAAAGATATACTTTTTTTGCAGTACCGGGAATCAAACTAAGGACCTTGCACTTACCAGGCAGGTGCTTGTGCCTCTGAACTATATCCTCGGCCCCAAGACACACTTTTGGAGGAAAACCTCATGTTGTTTTTGTAGTTTATAGTAGCAGTGGGTCTAGCACTGCTGATCAGATCTGTATTTTCTTCCTTTGTCTGCTGAGACAGACAAAGGGCTTGGACCTACCTCTGGGCTTGCTTTCTCTCTTTAGGCTTGGCCTTGCCCACAGTTAGATTATTTGGTTAGTTGGTGCCTCTTCTCTCCCAAGGAGGTGGCCACATCCATGATTATGTAGGTAGGTTTGTTGGTACCTCTACGGTGCCATGTTTAGAGAAAACAAAATGAAAAGCCATCTTGGAGTTAGTGGGTGGCACAGCCAGGGCTCAGAATTCACAGGCATGAGTGCATAGTGCAGGTCTCTGTTGTTGGGTGTGACTGCAATTAAACATTACAGCATTAAAATAGATTGTTTCTGAGTCTTAGTTTCTTTATACAATAATAGAATAATGATGGAATTTCATAAGAATAAAAGATATAATGTAGATAATTACTTTCTGGAAGAGTAAAAAACACAATGAGGAGAATTATTATCTATTTTTAAATTTTAAAGATCTATATTACCTTATTATTAGTTTCTAATACAAAGTAGCCCTAATTAAATGTACTCTCAAAGTTAATCTTTTTTTCAAAATTAATCTTTAAATAGTGAACATGAAACTTTTATAGAGCTTTAAGAAAACTTTATTTGGTATTTACTAGAGGCAGTAGAAGAATAGTGAGAGTACCTAATGGCACTGATTTGAACATGTTCAGTTTGAGGGGCTCATGCAGCGCTCAAGCAGGAATGACCAATAAGCTGTTGGATATGTGAGTTTGGGGCTAGACCAGTTGGACAGCATGCAAAGCTGAGGGGGTGGGAAGCACATGTGTCATGGTTTGGGAGATATTTTGCGAGGGAGAACAATATACTACAGGACACATATTTTATAAGATTATTTGTAATAGTCACCCAAGGAATCATATACAAAAGAGGGCGGGAAATCTGTCCACACACTATAAACCGGGAATCCAGCTGAGCACCTGGATCCTGTGACAATGTCCTACATGAGTCCAGCTGAATATCTAGAGCTCATGACAATGTCTCCCAAGAGTCCAGCTGGAGGCCCAGAGCCTATAATAATATCTCATGCAGGCCTGTTTCACAGCTTTGCACTGGGAGGGCACAAAGGTCAGTGGTGGAATCTAGGAAGTCTGTGCCAGCAGGATGAAGGACCTGTGCTAGCAGGCTGAAGGATCTGCACTGGAGCCAGGAAGTGATGTGCAAAGTAAGAACCAGAGCTCCCCTGAAAAATACCACGGCCATATTCTGCAACAGAGAGGTCATGGGCTCCACCAGTGTAAAAGACAGCTGAGTTCCCATCAGGGAAGCCAACATAGGAAGCTTCTCCAGGAGACTGGCAGTGCACCACCTTCCCCTCTGGAGCCAGGAAGTGATGCTCAAAGTGAGGACCAGAGCTCTCCCAAAGTGAAGTGAAGCTATTCTCAGTGCCAACAAGATTTCAGGCTCCTTGGAGGATGGAAACAGCCAAGTTCATCAGGAAAGCCAGCATGACGAGCTCCTCCAAAAGAACCAACAGGTCCTTACAGCTTCTACCAGCTCCCAACAGCCTTTCTCTGCTCCCAACAGCCTCACTTTTTCTTCTCCAGTTCTGCCTCTTGTGCTACTGGCAGCAATCGTCAGGTGGGCCTCCCATGCCCAGCACCATACTTATTCAGTTCAGCTGGGGGTTATAAATTGACCACCAGTTGTTAACCCACTACTACATGTAAAGTCAGACATATTCTGTGAAAAGTATTTTAGGAAGATCAGTATTATTCTAAGGTACAGTGTCTGGAAAGCTAGAAATGGATATGGGATACTGGTTAGAAACCAATTGTGCTTCCTTAGATATGAACTGAGAAGTTCCTGACTAGGGCAGAGTCAAAAGCATGGAGAGAAAGGAAACAGGTTCTACAGACCAGAATTGATGGACTGGCCAGTAAAAATGCCCAAAATTGTGCCTGATGTTTGGAGAATGGAAGATCCTGGAAAGAAATAGGAAAAGATAATTGCTATGGGTAAGAGGTTGGAGTTGACTTTGAAAATTTTATGGAGTACTATTATTTGGATTTTTAACAATATGACAGGACATTTGAATGGAAATATCTGAGGGAAGTTAGAGAACATGGACTCAACTCAAAGGGAAGACTGAGGCTGGGAATACTACCATTTGTATAGTGATTAGTATTGAAGGTCTGAAATGGAAAGCATTTCCCAGGCAGGATGTAGACCTTTTATTATAAGTTAAAAAATCAGAATAGATTGTATTTTTCTAAATATCAAGCTGTCAACAGGTATAGTACAGCTGACTTCCATTCTTCATGGTCATTGCAGTCAATAAGTTTGCTGTGAACATGGAATTAACAAATATTTGTAAGGGAAATGTAGGGTTAATGTCTTGCTAGACTCTGATCACATTTTCCTTAACTGATTAATATATAACCTACTCTAAATTGTGTGTTTCTGTTTAAAGACACCTTGTTTAACATACATTGTTAATTTATTAACAAAAACTCATGATTAACAGCACTATAATTCTTGCCTGAGTTTACAGAACACATGTGTTTTTTTTCCTTAGGGGCACATCATAGCCTTTGTGCATTTAGGAATGCTAGGTATGACTTCATCCCGTGTTTGGGGACTTATTTTTTCTTGTTTTTTTGAGACAGTTTTCAGTGTATAGCTCAGGTTGGCTTTGAACTTGAGCCATCTCCTGCCTCAGCCTCTTGAGGGCTGGGATTACAGGTGTGTGCCATCACGGCCAGTTTAGGGGACCATTTTAATAGCGAAATTACCAAGAAGAAGCACAAAAGTGTAAATAGGTGAGACTAAGTATTTCATTAATAACAAATGAAAAGGATATCTAACAGTCTTAAAATAAGTGAAAAGGCTGGGGGGATGATGCAGATTTTTCTGCATTTTATGACTGTCCAAGAATGACTTTGAAAATGCCATTAGCACTCATTTGAAGGTTACAAATAAATGCAGTAAAGCAGGTGAGTTAGAAAATCAGAATCTGGGAATAATGAGAGTGAATGGGGCTTGGAATAGAAGACCATGAAATGAGTAACTATCTCACTGCCAGCTCTACCAATTTAGGTTTTGAAGACCATTTAAAGATATACTTGAAGTAAATATTTAAGTCATTGGGAAGCAAATCAGGACATGAACTGGCATAAAGTCATCAGGTCAAGCTTAACTGGAGCCCATTCTTATGTATTTCTTGCCACTTGAGAATCAGAATTCTGTGTTAGTCCGAGTAGACTGAATATTAGCTGCTTCTACAATTATCTCTAATATTTTAGTGACCTATATCATAAGACACATTTCTTATTCATACCAGAGTGCAATGCAGTGAGAGCAAGGGTTGTGCCAGGATTCTTCTACCTATTGGTTTAGAACCCTCTTCTGGGTAAATATTCCGCACCACCAAAGGGCACTGAAGCTCCTGTGGAGGGTCTAAGGGGGGCCAGGACATGGAGTAACGCATAGCATTTTCATTTGCAACTCTGTCATTTTGCCATAGTTAGCTAGAGGCAGGGGCCTGAGATGTATAGGCGACCACACAGTTTCTTATTGCTGCTGTCGTAAATTCCCATAGTCATAGTGGCTCAAAGCAGCAAATATATTCTCCAACAGTTCTGGCGATCAGAAGCCCAGAATGAGTCTAGTGGGTACGAATTCCAGTGGGATGTTATTCAAAGAGCCCACACAGGGCAGACACCTGAAGAAACAGTGAGGAAAGGATCGGACCTCTGGAAAACTGTGGAGGACCACCTGGCGACTCTACCTGAAGGAAGAGCGATTGTCTCCATTTTGGCTGAAACTGGTCCTAGCCCCACGGCTGCGTGTGTGCAGAGCCACCCAGAACTTATCCTTATCCCTTCAACTGGCTTTAAGCAACGCACGTCGGTCCAGCTGAGGTGCTGGTGTGTAGTCTTTGACGCAAAGATGACAGGGCAGTGTTTCCTCACTCCTTGTAGCTCCCAAATAAAACATGTGTGAGCTGGGGGGGATGGAGAGCTGTACTCCATGCTATGGGCTAGGGTTGAGCCTTGAGTAAGAAACTATGACTTCCCAGGGAATAAAAGATTACACCTCAGAGCTGAAGCACCGACCCCAAAACGTTACACACTACCTCAGTTGTGTTATGCAGATTACTCTTTCTGCACATTCTTCTCTCTGCATACTGCATGGGTGATTTCAGGCCTCCTACCTGGCCCAGCTCACAGCGCTCATGTACTTCCCACCCTTCTCACAGTCTCTCATCCTCAAGCCACTCGTTTCTCATGAATTAATAAAACTGGATTAAATCATAAAACGGGATTAATCCTAAAGATTAATTCAGCCAGATTGTGCCTCTATTGCTTTCAGTGACATAAAAGATATGTCCTTTTGACGAATATTGCTGATTGCCCTCCAAACTGAGGTAGCATTTTAAACTGTTTCCAATGGTGGGAACTGTCTGGGCTTTACCATATTTTGATTTGCTTTAAAAAAATCGCATAGTGTTATGAATAGAGAATCTTCAGTTTTTCAGTTTTCCTTACACAATACCACTCCAATTTCCTCACAGAGCAAGGCTGTTTATTTCTAAATGAATGAATGTTTTCTGCATTGGGCTGGCCAACAAATAACTCATTTATTATTGCCAGAATGTAACTGGTTTTAATTAACTTGCCAGAAGTATAATTGATGAAGTGATCCAGTGTCAAATTAATTTCATTTATAAGTAGGATGATTTAAAAGGATGAGAGCCACAGGTCTGGCCATCAAGTATTCTAAAACAGCATTCTTGTACAATCACCTTAGCAACAGCAAATAATGACATCATCACCAAACACCAGAAAAAAGAATGGCCAAGCATGATCTAAACAGTTCCATTCCTTAACATTGTTTGCCAATTACTTTCTTATTACTTTAAATATGTATCTTAGAAAAGCCAGCTGTGGGAATGGAACAATTTGTGATGTGAATTGAAGGCATATGAAAAAAAATTTGTATTCTCCAACTGAACAAATAACATCCTTAGAATGACATTCTATATGCAGGTAGGGTTCTTGTCTTATGTAAAGAAAAATGTGCATATAATTTATGGAAAAAGATGAACTGTAGTAGGGCTGGGATATAGCTCAGTGGCACAGTGCCTGCCTGGAAAGTGCAAGGTTCTGAGTTTGATCCCTGGTACCTCCCCCTAAAACAAAACACCCCCCCAAAAGAAAACAAAGATTAAACTACAGTAAGTACTAGATCTTCAAGATTTGTGTGTAGTGGGCAGTGTGTGGACAAATGAAAGTATGCACGCAGCCAATTTCTTGGAATGTTTAGTACAAGGAGACTTGTATTTCCTGCCCTCACCCTACCTACATTTTTAGAGATTATCAGAAAAAACGGAAAAAGTCTACCAGAGGACAGAGACTGATAAATCTGGAAGAGGGGATTTGCAAGATTTTGCGTAAAAGTAATGTCGTTATTCAAAATATTTGATAGCCAGTGTGATAATGTAAGTGAATATACAAAACAAAATTAAATTAATAATCAGCATGTGTTTTACAGGACCTCAGAAGGGAAGATGGCTTAAGTAAATAAAGTATGTTGTTCTGTAACTAAGATACGTGGAAAGATTGCCTTTCATGTGCCAAGCCATGCAGCCGAGAGCAGGAGAAATTGCCAAGTGCCTGGAATAAACCGAGGCTCTTGGCCGAGGCCTCCAGTACGGTGTCCAGTAGAACTGATGACGGTGAACATCCCATGCATCTCGTATTTCTTAGTTTGAAATCCTCTGCTGAAGATTCTTTGTTCATGTTATTCATCAGTCTCTGGAATCTCTCTTGTGTTCTGAGTTCAGTTAAAATTTTAACATGAAGAAATGTTCAATTTTATCTCATACATTTTCTGAGTGAAATGACAAGACCATTCTTTCTACTTTAATCCATTAAGTGTGGTAAATTACATTTTTTTTCACTGTTCAACTTCCCCAGAATTCTTGGAGTTAGAGCAAAATTGGACAAGATGTATTTTCTTTTTTAAATATTGGGCTAGATTTTCTATGCTAATATTGTTTAGGGTTTTTGAATCAACGTTCATCAGTTAAGTTGCTTTTAATTTTCTTCTATCATATCTTTTTATTTTTCCAGCAATAGGGATTCAATCCAGGGCCTTTGCACTAAAGTATAGCCTCAGCCCTTTTGAATTTTGATACAGGGTCTTGCTAATTTCTAAGTCACCCAGGTTGAACTTATGATCCTTCTTCCTCAGCCTTGAAGAGTTCTGGAATTATAGACGTTCACCACCATGCTTGGCTTGGAATTTTAGATTTACCTATACATTTCCCAATTTCTCTCCTCGATCTTCCTTCTTCTATCTCAGATCTTTATCCTGAGGTCAAACTTTTCATTTTGTAGTCTTTTTAGAAGTTCCTTTTGTGGGGCTGGGGATATAGCTCAGTGGAATAAGTGCTTGCCTAGCAAGCGCAGGGTCCTGAGTTCGATCCCCAGTAACACAAAAAAATAAAAAAATAAAAAAAAAATAGAAGTTCCTTTTGTAAAAGGCCTGAAGGTGGTAAATACTCTCATATTTTATGCATTTGTGAATAGCTTTATCTAATTCTTGGAAGATAATTGTGCTGCGTGCTGAACTCTAGGTTTGTAGTTATTTTCTCAATTAAGTCTAGAGTTATTATTCCTTCTGTGTAGCCTTTCATTGTTGAGAAGTGTCCTGTCTGACCCTCTTTTTGAAGGCATTCTCTGGTGCCATCTGGCTGCTTTGAATCACCTATTGAATTCTATGTTCTTATCACGGCAATTGCACTGGGCTATTGATTTTGTTGTACTTATCTGGCTTGGTATTTGTGGTGCTTTCTGTATCAGGATATTTACTGATATTTCATTGGTTCTCAGCCATTATTTCCTTGAACATTGGACCTTCTGTGTCCTATCAGTTCTTTCCTTCTGTGACTTTGATTGGACACATGCCAGATCTTTTATTCATTTTAAAATTGATTTTATTGTTACATTTTAGATGTACAGAATGATCATATTCATCTTAGAGAATTTGTACCTGGACATGATATATTTTAATCCTTTTTTGTTTCCCGTTTTCCTCCCCAGCCTTCAACCCCTCTCCCTCTCCTTATTTATAAAAGCTTTGTCTCCATTTTTTCTTTTATTCTCTTTTTTCTTTTCCCTTTCTTCCTTTCCCCTCACCCTTCCTTGGTTTCCCTTCGCATGTGAATATTTTCTTCCTATTCCCAATATCTGTTATACATTTTGGTCCTTATTTACACTGTCAGTGTCTTACACTAGAGAAACAATGTGATATTTAAACACATATGTCCAATTTATTTCACTTAAGAGTATGGTCTTAAGGTGCATCCATTTAACTAGAAATGTCTCATGTTTATCCTTTTTTATGGCAGTGTAATACTCCATTTTATTAAAAAACTCCACAAGCCTTATTCCATTCATTGGTTCATGGGCATTTATGCTGTTTCCAAGATTTAGCTATTACAAACTGTTCTGCTATGGGTGTGCACATATCACTGTAGTATGAATCTTTTAATTCTTTTAGGAAGATACCTAAAAGGGGAATAGCTAGATCAAATGGAACCCCTAGTTTTAGTTTTTCCACATTGATTTCCATAGTGGTTGCACCACTCTACACTCCCACCAACAGTGCATAAGGGTTCCTTTTCTCCCACAGCATGGTCAACATTTGTTATTGGTTGATTTCTTGATAATAGCCATCCTTTCTGGAGTGAGATGAAATCTCAGTGTTTTAGTTTGCATATCACAAATGACCATGATGCTGAAAACATTTTTTGATATATTTATTTGTAATTTCTATTTCTTTGTCTAAGAAGTGTCTATTCATTTCAGATGCCCATTTTTGGAGTGGCGGGTCTGGGCTTTTTTTTTTTTTTTTAGTTCTTTATATATACTTTAGTCTTTTGTCTGAGATTCAGCTGGCAAAAATTTTCTCCCACTCTGTGGGTTGTCTCTTTACACTGTTGGCAGCTTTTTTTGCTGTGCAAAAGCTTTCTAATGAGACGAGATCCTATTCATTGATTTTTTGGGTGATATTTACTGTGTGAGCAGGGCTTTGTTCATAAAGTCTTTTCCTACACCTGTGTCTTCAAGAGTTCTACGTATTCTGTCTTCCAACAGATTTAGTGTTTCTGTTTTAATTTAGTGCATTTTGAGATACAGTTTAGTTTTAGTTTCATTATGTGAAAAGCCAATTTTTCCAGCACCGTTTATTAAAAGTCTATCTTTTTTCCAGTGAAGATGTTTGGCCCATTTGTAAAAAAATAAGGTGGCTGAGTGCATTTGCAGTTATTTCTGCATCTTCTAGTCTGTTGCATTAATCCTTGGGTCTGTTTTATGCCAGTGCCATGCTGTTTCAATCACAGTAGCTGTGAAGTATAATTTAAAGTCAAAAATTATGATGCTCCTTGCCTGCTAGATCTTTTAATTCTATTTTTCATAACTTTTGAATATTTTCTATCAGTATGTATCTCTGTACACTAATATTGATAATTTCTTTAGCCTAGTCTTCTACTTCCCTTATTTTCTCTTCTGCTATATCTAATCTTTTATTTAGCAATCTATTGAGCTCTTACTATGCATGGCAATGTTTGACATTTATGAGTTCTGTTTGGCTCTTATGCAAATCACTTTCTATTTTTCTCTATTTAACTCAATATAAAGATATATGTGTGATTATTTTGAATCTAATAATTATAATATTGGAAGCCTAGTCTAATATTAGAAGCACAAGCACTTGCTTTTTCTGTCTCTTCTCATGGTGTTTGTTTCTTTGAGGGTTTATGATTTCATATTTGATCTATCTTAACTTGTATTGAGGGCCTAAATTAAGGATGATTTCCTCTAAAGAGGATTTGTATTTCTCACCTCAGATACTCAGGAGTTTGGATTGATGTGGGATCTGGTCACTCGATTGATGTGGGATTCAGTCCCTGCCCGTGGTTAGCTCATATATTAATCATGACACCTCCTAAAGTCCCATCACACACATAGTATGTTCTGTTAATTCTACCTTCACAGTGTCTTGTCTAAGAACTTGTTATTCTGCTGACACTCTCATTCAGGTCCCTATGACCTCTCACCTGGATTAACTTAATGGCCTCTTAATTTCCTCTCTGCCTGATTCTTTCCCCCAGTCAGTTCTGTAGCTAACTGCCTACTGTTGCTAGAGTGCAGCTATGATCTGTATAGTATAGCCTTTAGTTTGCATAGCTTGTCACCTTTTGGTAATACAGCCACCAGGATGCCTGCCCTACACCTCTCTGCTCCTTCGTGTGGTGTGGTGGCTATACTTTCCTTCTCGTTGTTCTCCTTTTGTCCTCAGAGCAAATCCAGAATCTCCCATCTTGCTTTAAGTGCCTCTTTTACAAAATCTAACTGATCTTTAAACTGGATCACTAGCTAATCCTTGAATGCATCTTACAGTATAGCCAACGTTCATGAGTTACTCAAACCTCTCCGTTTCCCCCTTGCTTTAGTTTCTCTGCTGAGAACATCCCCTCTATTGCCATTTCCTCAACATTATCTTTCCTTAAAGGTATGGTTCAATATTGTCTCCTTAATGACACCTCTCACTGCCCTCCTCATCAAAATATCCTGTAGTTTAAACAGTGTGTATACTTGTACTGATATAATGCATATATATGCACACAACGTATGCACAGATATTCCTGTTTTAGGGGTTAATTGCTTTGTCTAGGAGGTTCTTTTCTTCCTTTTTCTTTCTATTACTCTGAACTGATTTTGAGGTCAGGTTCTATTTCATCTTTGCAACCAGTCTTCAGTTCTCTTTGTTTCAACCTCATCTTAAATAAATTTCTTTTTTTTTTTTTTTTTTTTTTTGGCGGTACTGGGGATCGAACTCAGGACCCTGCGCTTGCTAGGCAGGCGCTTTTTCCACTGAGCTATATCCCCAGCCCCTTAAATAAATTTCAATATGAAGATGATAACCATTTACAAAACCCTAAGTATTTTGCAGAAATCACAGTGGAGACATCCTTGAAAACACTGTAGCACCTATAACTGCGTAATTCTACTTAAGACATCCTGAAGGCTTTCTATGTGAGGCAGGAACTAGAAGTGGATATGCACAGAGAATGATGTCAGGAGCTTAATTACCAAGAGTTAAAAAGCTAAAAATGCTGTCTGCTGGTTTGTGTTCATATGGTAAAGAGGAAAACAAACCCAGGAAAATGTGAGACAGGAGCCCAGGGCTGTGGCAGTGTCCAAGCGCACAAGGACATCTGAGCAAGGGAAGGGGTAGCTGGTGCCAGGCGTGAGCTCTCAGTCCCTTGGATGGGGACTGCTTGCCAGAGAGGTTGTGTTTCTGCCCTGGGAAGTCTTGCTGGACTTGTTTTCTTGGAGAACCTGTTACATCACCTGATTTGGCAAACTTCCTGGTTATATTTGATAACTTTTACATATTTTCTTTCTTACCAACAGTTATAACAAGATATATTCATTTAGAAATACATTCTAATGATTTTTTTTTCATGTTAGACTTGACAAATGAAGCTAGTGACTGCATACAAAAAGTATCTATATTTATTAATTAACCTTGTTTAGGAGCTTGCTAACGATCGCAACATACATAGTGATTGTGTTACTACATTTCAACCTCTATTTGATATGAGATTTACTACTCTATACAAGTCACATTTGAAAGAATAACCATGATTGGATTTTATTGATATTCATCTGAAAAATAATTCGAGACACTGACTTTCTCATGTTTGTGTCCTCAGTATTGATCATAGTGCTTTACATGTGATAGGTAGTCAAAAATTTTTCTTTTGAAAAACTCAGTGAAGTTTTTCATACTAGCCAGTTTTCCTATCAGTGGGACAAGGATATGAATAAAGAATGCCCTGTATGTACACATAAATGTAACAAGGACTCATTCATACAAACATTTACCAGCTACTTAGAATAATATAGGACCTGTGCTAGGTCTTGGAGATCTAGTTTGGAACTTACGGGTCCTCCCACAGTTCATGGATTAAAGGCTTAGTTTCCAGCTTGGTGTACCTGGGATGTGGTGGAAATTTTAAGAGGTGAGGTCTAGTGGAAAATCTTTAGGTCATTGGAGTCATGTCCTTGAAGGGGATAGTGGGACCTTGGCCTTGTCTTCTTTTGCGTTTTGCTTTCTGGCCATGAGGTAAGCAGCTTTGTTCCACTGCACAGTCCTGCCATGAGGTGCTCTCTCTCCACAGGCCCAAAGCAATGGGCCAATTCGCCATGAACTAGAACTTACCAAACTGTGAGCCAAAATGCATCCTGTCTCCTTATAAGTTGATTGTCTCAGTATTTGTTATAGTGACAGGACACTAACACACAGGCTAAGCAAAACCAGATATGATGCCTGTCCTCAAGGGGCTTACAGTCAAGCCAGGGTGATGAGTAAGGGTCATCCACAGAAACCAATGTGAAAACAAGGCTATGAGAAGAACAATGAAGGAAAAAGTTAAATGGCCTTAGAATGGGTAGAAAGGGGGAGGTTTCCTGGTCAAAGAAGCCAGGGGCAGAGATGGATGAACTTTGAAGGGCAAGTGGGAGAGCACAAATGCACAAAAGACAGGGCAGCTGGCACAAGTGAAGAGGCAGAGTGGGGGCTGTGAGACCAAAAGAACCAAGAACGGCCAGGACCACAATCAGGGCAGAGGGGGTTTTCTATGGAGAACAGAGAGAGAGAGCAGGAAAAGGTTCAGACTGCAGAGGAGACAGAGAAGGAGTGAGGGAGAAGTGGAGAAAAGGGGCAGAAGGTGTTTCCAGAACACGGAAGAGGCCCACAGAACTGAACCTGGCTGAGAACTCACAGAAGCGATGGCAGAAGCAAGTGAGGAGAGAAAGGAGGTCCCCCCTGGAATGGAAGTCATTAGGAAAGGGCTCAGGCTCACTGTCTCATTTCCAGAGCATCAAATAAAAACCAACAAAGTAGAATTTGCAGGCTTTGCCAGAGAAGTGCATTGATTTAGATGACACAGAATCACAGAATGTTTCCTCCTGGATTCCTGTTTGCGGAAGATTCTAAAGGACTTGAGGGAACTAGACTTTGCTTTTCAGATGAGGCATCTTCTCTAAAGTCAGAGAGATTTAAGAGGAAATAAAGAGACCTCATTCTAAATGCTTCCCAGACAGTATTTTGTTACTGTTAATTCCACATCAGAGAATTATTCTTTTACTGGTTGACACCCAGTTTGCAAATGGAGTTTGAGGTCCCCCAACCCAGCTCTGCTGTTTACTGTGTAAACATGGGCTGGGTACATAAGCTTAGTTTTTACTTCTGTGAAATGGGCACAATCATGTCTCTCTTTTTCTCTCCCTGACATTCACGAACAAGCATCTGTTTTATGAACTGTCGAGTGTCACATACTTATATTGAAGGGTGCACAGGACCTCACTATTTGCTCAATTTTGTCTCAGAAGGAAGTGGTCACTAGAGGAAGAGGTAGACAGTGAAAGGATACTGTGTGCCTGGAATGTGGAGCGAAGGGGGATGCCACCCTCCAGGGAAGGGTCCGCACAGTCAGACTGTCCAGCTTAGCACCTTCTCCAGGGCTGGTCATGTTGGGCAGGGAGGTAGGGGTGCTCTTTGGGAGAGAAGACTCCTGCTGGGGCTCTAGGGTCTTCTTGGGCCTTTCCGTGACTGGACGGGAGATAGCTCTCTGGGATGCTGATGTTAGCTGGTCCAGATGCTATTTCATAGATAACCACAGGGCTGTGCTCCATTTGTGGGGCTGGGATGCAGCTGGAGCTCATTACAGGACTACTCAACAGACATCAAGGGAGTGCCTAGTCCTCCTCATGCTGGATGAGTTGCGCAGGGGTTGTAGGGCACGCTCTGCACCAGCAGCCTGCAGCATGGATTGCCCTGTGATTGGACTCTACTCTCAACAAGAGGCTGGGGGTTCAGGGAAATGAAGCCTGGAAAGGTGGCCAGACATATGTTTTCCTAGCATGATGCCTTGGCCAACTTTTAAAACTGCCAATTGGAGCTTGAAGACTATATTTTGCACTTTGTCCCACCCAGATTTACTAAGGTCTCCTCTCCAAACAATGTCCTTTTTAATTTCTTAGCATTAAAGTGAATGTGCTGCTGTGTCTGCCCATGGGAAGTGTATGTATAAATCTAAAGTAAAGTCAGACTTCAGCAATGTTCATAAAATTCCTTGAAGTTTCATGGCCTATTACAGCACTACTTAACACTGGGTGGTAATTTTTCAGTTGATCTATTACATTTAATTTTGAGCTGTTTGAGGCAAGGCCTGTCTATTTCTTACTCACATTTATATGTTCAGAGATCCTAGCACATTACCTGGAACACAAATATGTGTTGAAGAGATGTTATATAAAGGAATGGATGAGTGGAATATTATGTATGTATTGTATATATATTGTGTGTGTATATATACACACAGTGGATTGACCACTGGTGTTCAACTTGTAACACCCAGGTGAACCAGCGTTGTGTTGGGTGTGGGAGGCCCACATGAGGATTGTTGTCAACAGCATAAAAAAAGAACTGGAGGAGAAGAGGTGTTGTTGGGGGGCTGCTGGTTCTCCTGGAGGAGCTTTGCATGCTCTTTTCCCTGATATGAGGTTGGCTGTTATCATCAAAGGAGCTTGGGACCTTGTTGTCCCTGTGAATGGCTACAGTTCACTTTGGGAGGGCTCTGGTCCTTACTTTGAGCATCATTTCCTGGCTCCAGTATGGATCCCTCAGCCCACTGGCGCAGACTTTCTAGCTTCCACCACTGACCTTTGGAGCTTTTCCAGCATAGATTTGTGAAGCAGACCTGCATGAGGCATTGTTACGGGCTCTAGGTCTTCAACTGGACTCGTGCAGGACTTTGCCCTAGGATCCAGGCCCTCAGCTGGATTCTTTGGTCTTTATTGTGTAGACAGATTTCCTGCACTCTTTTGTGTTAAACTCTTTGTGTGACTACTATGAAATAATCCTATAAATTGTGCTCCCTGTATCAAATTATTTCCCTTGAAAACCCTGACTACAAATATATGTATCCCAATCCTTGTGTCCAGTGCTGAGTGGTAGCTGATAGAGTGGGTCATTGGATAAAAATGTAGAACACAAATCTGTGGGCTTTTCTATCATGCCAACAGAGGCAATCCCAGTTGGAACTCTCAAGAATGCACATACTAGGCTGGGAATCTGATGTTTGAATTCTTTATGTTGCACTAATTCCCAGCATATTTGTACAAAAGAGTACTGCATTGGTGCTGCCCAACAGTGGAGGCAGGTTAGAACTTCTGTGCATAGGAAGCACGTTTCAGGCAGTGATAGATACACCAAAGTTTTTGTTTTTTCCTTTTTTAAGGAGCCAGTTGTTATTTCTCATTTCTTTTCTGTACCTTCAACATCTGAAAAGATTTAACAATATAACATAGAGATCTTGAGTAACTGTTTGCTAAGGGGGATTGGTCACCAAAGCTTTCCTGGTCATCTGTGGTGGACATGGGGAATGTAAAACAAACTTCTGTTTGTACTCTGCCTTAATCCTGATGTTTTTTTTTTTTTATCAAAAAATCTAATCTTGATTGGATTTCAAAGGCATTATGGTATTGTGGAGAGAGATCTGCACTTGGAGCCAGAAAGCTTGGGTTGGGCTGTTATGTTTATCAGTTAGAGAACCCGGGACATGCTACAGGATTCTTGGAAGCTTAATTTTTCTCTCTGTTAAAGCACAACCATGCTTTTAAGGGTGTTGTGAAAACAAAATGATTACTGCTCAAGAAAAGTTTTACATAGCACTCTTTTATTGCTAGGTGTTTTATTAAAATAGAGTTTGTGTGCCTACTTCTATTTTCTCAGTTTTGAGTTTTATTCTCTCTCAATCTGGATAGATAGAGGTACATCCTTTTTTCTATGTAAAGTCTTTGAAATTTGTATGCACATCACTATTGTGTGATGGTATTGGGCAATGTCCTGCTGCTGTCCGTGTAGAGTGATGTATTCAAATATGGTGCTTACAAAGCAGAGTCATGAGAATGACATCCAAGTCTGAACAATATCTGATGTCAGATGAATGGCATGAGACATGTACTTTCAAAATTCTACTTGAGTTTATGCTGGGTGGTCATCTGAACTAGATTTTCATTTATCCATGTGAAACATGAGAAAAACATTTTAACTTACCCTACCACATTGGAATGCCATGACAATGTGTATGGATAGTGTTGAATTCTTTTGATGCATGGCTATTTAAAAAATAACTAGAAAGAGAGACAGTATATACCTGTGGGTGTAGCTTGATTCATAAAGCTGGAAACGAACGACAGGTCAAAATAGGAGGCAGGTTAGCAAAGATTGCGTTTCAATTAGTCAGTGACTGGTCTGGCCCCAGAGTGACTTCTGCTCTGTTTTGGTCAACAAAAGAGAAGCAAAAAAACCCAAAAATTAAGAACTTATGTGAAAAAAGTAAATTCTATAAAGACACAACTAAACGGAAAAGATCTTCAGTGCACTTATATTTTTGAAATGACTATACTCAGGATAGGTAATTATGGTCATTTTTTTGAGATCTTTTAACTTAGAGTATTGATAACTCACAAGTCTAGTTTAGGATATTTTATTAAATATACATTCTCAAATTTATAGTCATATCAGAACCAGTATTTGTAAATATTAGAGATTTAATTCAGTATCTAATAGTCATGGTTGATTGTTCTGGTTCGTCACTGAAACTCTAAATTTGGAAGTAATTCTGCGTGGTGCTTTACTCTGAGTTGTCCATGTAAGAAAAGTTGTTTTAATGAGCAATATTCAAGGGAGGGAGACAGATGCATGTGTATATCATGCAGAAATAAGGGATCTAGTGTTTGATGAGCTTCTATAGACTACACCAGAGGCTAATTTTGTTAAATCTACATGGAAGAGTGAAATCTTCAAATGACAAAAGTCCTAATGGAGTTAGTGACCAGGGAAAGAAGAGTGTGACTTTGTATAAT
>PVLD010003326.1:88808-124130 GCA_004027595.1 Dinomys branickii | reverse complement strand
CTGGTCTCGCCTGGATTATAAGAGCTTGTTTGCGGTCTCTGTTTGGACCAGTGTCCTGGAGCCTAGGGTTCTTTCTCCATGTTCGGTGGCTCTTCCATGAGAGATGTCATTTTCTCTGGCTGGTGTTCCCTGAAGCTGGAGCCAGAGCCACAGGCTTCTTTCAGCTCTATAGGTTTCCTGTGGCTGCTGTAACAAGGAGCTACAAATTTAGTGGCTAAAGAAACAGAAATATATTCCTTCATATTTCCGCAGGTCAGAAAACTGAAAATGCATTCCACTGGACTGAAATCAAGGTGTCACAGGGCTATGCCCACCTCAGAGGGTCTTCAGGAGAAGGATTCTTTGCCTCTTCCAGCTCCAGTAGCTGCCAGCATCCCTTTGCTTGTGGTTGTGACACTCCCATGTTTGCCTCTGTGGCCAACTGTCTTTTCTTATCTGTGTGTCAAATCTCTCCCCCTTCTTAAGTATATACATGGCTGTATTCAGTGCCCACCCAGATAACCCAGGATAATCTCTACATTTCCAAATGCTTAATCAGGACTCCTCCATTAAGTAGCCTCCACAGGCTTCAGAGATGAGGACATGGTCATCTTTGGGAGACTGTTTGAGCCAGCCTAGGCTACTGCCCTTCAATGTCCATGAATGGCCGGAGAAAGACTTTTCCATTAACTCTAGTTAGAAAATCTTGCCTCTGACTGATTCAGCATAGGTCACTGGAGCCCCCTGTGCACTAGGGGGAAGGGGACTGTTGAGAAAGACTCGGGGTGAGGAGGGAAACTGCCATTTGGTTGGAGTGGGGGAGGGGTACATTCCTAAAAGAAGAGATGGTTGGGGAGGCTTCTGGGTAGACGAAAGCCATAGCTCTGTGAAATGACACACGGGGAAACATAACACTAGGAAATAATGTAAGAAAGAGTCAATTTAGACATTAAATTGTTTGCAGACTGTTAAGAGCTATGGGAATCATAAAATATGAGGATCAGTGAAGAAGGAACCCTCACTGGGAACCAGGAGAAACTCTTCCCAAAAGTTAGGTGTTTGGTTTATGCCTTTCCTAGATGCTTCAATTAGGCAAGAGGTGCTGGCTAGGGATTAACACATCAATGTCTTGTTTTTGTTGTTTGGTTCAGAAAAGAAATTCTATACTTCTGTTTTTAATCAATCTACAATTTATTTAACAAGCTCTGTCCTTTCTGTAGAATGACACAAATCTGGTCAAGTTTGGGGTTAGGATGGAGAGCTGATTTTACATTGGGCTGAGACTTTTAGCCCCATGAGGTCTGAGAGGAAACTGTTCTTGCTAGTACAGAGGCATTGTTGCCTCTAGTCAGGGTCCCAGGCACTGAACTGACCAAAACCAAGTTAGAATTTGGAATGTCAAGTCCCTAAGGCAGTGTTTAAATTGCAAACACTGGAGAGAGCAAGGCCAGTTGTGTCTTTGGCCTACATTATAAGGCGTACTTAAAGACTGCATCCTTTTCAACTCCTATCATGTGGTCCACAGAAATGGCCAGCAGGAGCTGCAATAACTAATAGTTTATTTAATTAGCTCATGAGTAAAGCCTCTAGCTAACGGAAGGGCCTGAGATAGAACTGGGTAATCAGTCATATTGATGAGAATTAAGAGTACAGATATTTCTCATCTAAGGACCTATCCATTTAACAACTGTTTGCACTTACCACCGGGCCTTTCTTTTTGTACACTTCTGTACATCTTGTTGATAGTGCTTTAATGACTTTTTTTTGGTATAGTAAACCTTGTTATATGGTATTGTAGTTTTCGTTGGCTGTACTGTACAGTAATACAGTTCTATGCTCCTTCATACATTACAGTACTATGTGTATGAATTATGCAAATAAAAGCAAAGCTGTTGACTTGGAGTTTCCTTTGACCATTCCTTTGTTCTGAATCTTGCAATGTACATACTATATGCAATTGTTCACTTAGCGGCCAATTCACTTAATGATGCCGTTGCAGGAGTGGAACTCAGCTGTTAAATGAAGAGTGTATCTGTAGCCTGCTATATTCACTAAGCACGCTGTACAATAAACAGCATTCATGAAAGGACAAATGTCTTCAAAATGTGTATTATTTCTATAATATCTGATACATATCATATCTGGGGAAAAATAGGCTACCTGACCTTTATTGCCTCAATACCCAAAAAGCATATGGCTTGCTTGTTTTGATGCAGAGAGGAGCGATATAGAGCACTGAGACCTATGGATCACAGATGATACAGGCAGAACAGCTGGGCTGCAGGCCAGAGAAACTTATCCATGCACTCTTTTTATTGGGCTCGCTTCTCAGGTCTATTTGCTTCCAACAGTTCCTCAGGTGATAATAAAACGGATACATTTGGCATTAAATCAATTCTCAGATAGAAACAAATTCTTTAGAAGTGATGTTACCCTTGCAGCCTTTTGATGAATAGAAATGTCTCCTATCACATGGGTGCACTTGTTTTCTCAAGGGTTGTGTGTGCACTTCTGAGCCACGGGGAACGATGGAACCATTAATTATCACGGTCATTCTTGGCTCTGTGGTTGTGTGTGTAATTTACACTCCTCCCGAGAAAGCCTCTTTACTAAATGCTTGATATGTCTCTCTACTCTCCAAGATGTTTGCCACAGAGGCAGACAGAACAGGGCCTCCAATAACGTCCATGTCGGTGTTAGTCATATTTGCCACTTGCAGGTGATTGTTTACAGTCAAGTGGGTTCATGGTTTTGTGATATTTTGGTTTCACTGGTCCTTTGCAATGACCTGGAAACTCCTTCATTAATGAGATAAAGTTGCACATTCCAAACAGTCTCCAGCAATGTCAACTGTGTGATCAGTGAATTGAAGAATTCACAGAAGCTGCTGTCAGGAAAGGGTATGTGAGGAAATACAGGGGCAGACATTTTACTGATTTTCTAAAGGTCATATCTAGATTGCATCTGTTTTTCAATTATGATTATCGAAGAGCACTTTTTCTATCATAGAATATCCTGGATTTTCTGAATGATGTTCATTCCTATCTTTTCTGACATATGAGGGAACAGTGTTGCCTACGCCCAGCCGATGCGATAATTTTGTGGTTGCTGCTATATTTTATTTTCAAGGTTATTGGATGGCATGTGTCCTTGTGAAAAACAAACCGTTTTCATCCAACTACTTTGATAATATGATGTCTAATACAGATAACCCTCATTTAACAGCCACCTGTTTAACGGCGATTCAGACTAACGACTGAAGACTTACCGCTTGGACTTACGGACTGTTTTTTTTTTTTTTTTTAATACAGTTCTATACACTTGTTGAAAGACCCTCAGTATCTTCTTTGGAGTACACCTTGTTAATACAGTACTGTAATTTTTGCGGATTGTAGTTTGATGTTCTGTTATACATTACAGTACTGCGTGTAAGTTATGCAAATAAAAGCAAAGTTATCAAGTTGGAGGTTCCTTTGGCTGTTTTTTTTTGTTGTTGTTGTTCTGAGTCTTGTACGTGCTACATACAGTTCCTCATTTAGTGACCAAACCATTTAACGACCTAGCTCCCGGAAAGGGACTTGGTCCTTAAAGGAGATGTACCTGGAGACAGTGAAGTCAGACTTCGGCGTGAGAATGGCAGCGCCCCTACTAATCGGAGTTGCAGCCTCTCCCTGCAGGCTAAGCTCCTGAATTTTGAGGAATTTAAAAGGCAAAATAACCATTTTTTCCTAATATCTCGGTTTCCTTTAAACCCTAACCTGCTGAGGAACTGGGTTACAGAGCCCAAGCTCCAATTGGCCATTTTAAATCCACAGAGCCACCTGTGATAGGAGGCCACTGGACGCCTAAGCAGTTCCTGCGCTCAGCTTTTCCCTAAGTAGCTCGGGATTGAGGGTCCACGGAGCCACCCACCTCGGAGCCCTCCTGGGAATACAGGAGCTGTTCTTATTTCAATAAAAACTCACCTAACTTCCTCCTTTTGGCTTGCGACTTCATTCCCCCACCTTGTGAGACCACCAGCTCCGCTCCTGCCTAATGCGAAGGTCATTTAACGAAAAGCCCCTTCTGCAAGAGCTGGCTGCAGGAGGAAGGCGGGGCGCGCGGCAGGAACGACTGACAGGTGAAGAACCCGGTGAAGGGGCCGGGGCCGGGGCCGGGGCCGGGGCCGGGGCCGTTTCCTAAAGTTGAAATACGTAGGGGGACTAAGCGTATCCCTGTGCCTGGCGGCTGTTGCACGCGACGACACATCCCGAGGCAGAAAGCTTGAGAGGCACTTTCCCGGCCACTTGGCCGGGCGCAACGCCCACTGTTTTGAGAACTGCCCAGTTCGCTCCCTGGGGCCTCGGACCCTCAGCCCCGCGTCCCGCGCCCCGCCCGCCAGTCTCGAGGGGACCCCGGCGCCCTCGCGCCGGCAGGGGGCGCCCTCGCGCGTCCAAAAGGCGCGGCGAGCGGCTGCGGCCCCAGTGGCGGAGCGCGCGGCCAGGAGCAGTCGGCACCCGGCTGCGGCGAGCGGGCGCTGCGCAGAGCGCGAAGAGCAGACGCAGGCGGAGGGCAGCAGCGACTCCGGCAGGCTCGCTGCCACGCGCCCGCGCCCAGCCCCGCGCCGGCCCCGCAGGTCCCGATGGCCCCCGACGCCGGGGCGCCCCCGCTGCCCTGGGCGGCGCTGCTGCTCCTGGCCCTGCTGCTCCCCGTCGCCTCCTCGGCGGGGGACCCAGGTACGCGCAGCGCCCGCCCGGCCGCTCGGCTCGGGGCGCCCCCTCGCTGCGGCTCTGTCCGTCCCGCCGGTCGCTCTGCGGACCGCCGCCTCGTCTGTCCTGGTTTCGTGTCGTGTCACTAACCCGCGCGTCCTAATCGCTGGGGCCCGGGCGCGCGGAGTCGGCACTGGGCGCTGTGCGCCCGGCCGGGGGAGCGGGGACACGGCCGGCGCCAGGGGACGTGGGTGTTTGCTGTGCGGCCAGACGCCTGGCGTCGGGCAGCTGAGCCCTGCAGGTGCTCCCGGGGAGAGTCAGGCAAGAGCAAGGAGCAAGAAAAGCGGCTCTTGGCGTGGCACAGGGGGTGCTTACGGAGCTGCCTTTCCCTGCCCAGAATTTCCCCGGGAGCCAAGGCGAGCGTCCCCTTCCCTCGCCTTCACCTGTCTCGAGGCGGGGTGGCTGTTGGCGGGGGCTCGCAGAGGACCAGCGGACGGGCAGGGAAAGGCTGCGAGCAGGAGCCGGGCAGCCGCGGGCTCCGAAGCCTCTGCGCTCCAGGACCAGCCTCGCTCTTAGCGCTGCAGCCCCGCGCGCCCAGGCGCGAATTTGGGAGTCGGGAGGAGACATTTATTTGTCTTGAGAGGATGGAGAACCCAGTGGGAAAATCGGTCCCGGAGAACCTCACCCTTCCCCGGAGCTGAGGCTGGAGCCAGATGGATCCTTTCTTGGGAGCAGTGCTTTTCAAAAGGTGCCAGTGTGCGCCTAGATTCCACCCGGAGAAAGCTTGGTGGGATTTTCATCCCTAAGTCGTCGGTGCCTCTCGTTTCCACCTCTTGCGCATCCAGTTTCACACTTGAAGCTGTGTGGCTTTTATTTATATCATCAGTTTAATAGTAATTTAAGAAGGACACTTTTTTTGGGATAATATGCTCCCAACTGGGTTATAAAAATTCACATACTGTTCCAGTGAGGGCTACTACTTGTTTTATGATGTTAGTGGTTTCATGATGCCAGTTAGTTTCTTCAAAGATTAAGGAAGAAAAATCAGTGACTTTTGGTAGCTATATGCATATTGCTTGGTTCAGGCTTTTGCCAAGTTTTCTGATGTCAAATGCCACTTTTTCATAAAAAGGTCGTACAAGGTGTATAGTCTTTCTCCCTCCCGTTAGTGATCTTCATTGAATATTTTGTACAGTGCTTGACAGAATTAAACAGTTTTAAAATCTTCTAACGTTCCCACCTGCACCCTATGGCTTTTGTTTTCCTGTGCTAAAATTTTCAGAATGTTGAAAGAGTTCTTGCGTCAGAGAATACTGAGACCAGAACAAATGCTGTATGAGCTTTGTGGTGCTTATAGCTTTAATTCTTTTAAATTCTACCTCCTGCCCAATGGGTTACTTTTGAGCGTGGCTGAAGTCAGGATTGTTTGTGAGGCTCCGGAATCCTGTGGTGTGCTGAACTTCTCCTGCTTTTGCCTTCTGCTCTGTAAATCACTGAGCTGTGGAATGTGAGGGCTGGAACGCTTGTTGGCACTTCTCTCTACTGTGTTGACGTGGGATTGCAGTGCAAAGATGACCAGACTTGAAATGGACAAACGAGGACAAAGCACATACCAAAAAGTGTTTTCTACATTTAAATCAATAAAATGAAAAAAACAAAGAGCAACCTAGGCATAGCTTCTCATGGTGAGGGAGAGATCACGGGCACATTACTTCACGGGCTCCTTGGGGAGACTTCCTCTCTCTCTTGCTGCAGTTTCTGCCCTAAACTTGTGGTCTGGGTCTGATGGCAAGGCTGTAAGCACACTGCTCTTTCTTGCTGGTTGAATTAACGTATGGATCCAGGAAGCTGCTTGTGCCAGCCCTGATCCTTCACCTTTGGGGCCAGAATCTCTGTAACAACATTACTCAGAACCGCATTGATAGTGGTAGACCATGATAGCTCCAGAGGGACCGTCTTTACAGTAGAAGTGATGTACAGGGCACAATGAAGGGCTAAAAATGCCCCGCAACTTAGCGTCAATGAAGCACACACAACAAACTAAGCAAGGAATGCCAATTCCCTATCACACCACCTCCATTCCTACCACAGTTTGCATGCAGACATTAACGTTAGGATGGTGCTTGCCAGTGTGATACAGTTTTCTAAAGACATGTGGATTCTCATAGCATTTACAGTGGGTATCTGGGGTAGTGTTGGGTAATTTTAATTTGGTTCTTTAAAATTTAAAGACTCAGGGGACCCCAGGGTCAAAATTATTTTTAAAGTAACACTGGGGTGCTGTTTGCCTTTTCCTCTGTGTTGATATTTGCTTTGAAGGTACAAAGCTTAGTGGGTAAAACTGCTGGTGTCCTGTTTGGCTCAGTGCAGGGATACTGTGCTGCACTAGAAGTCATAGACGTTTTCAGGCCTTTGCAGTTAAGAAAGAGATCATGTTTCACTTAAGAATGCATGAAGGTTATTAATCTTGCCAGCTCTCTATCCCTGAATGCATGTTTTTAAATATTCTGCGTAGAGAAAAGGGAAAGACACATGGAGTACTTTGATTCACTACCTAAAGTTCAGTCATAACTCCAAGGAAAAGCACTTGTGGGATAGAGTTGTGAATTGAACTTGCTGCTTTTTATGTTGAATGCCATATTTATCAAAACAAGTGATTTGGACAAAATACAGTTAATGACTAGGGTATCTAGCAGACATCTCAAAAATGAACGAGAAAGATCCCACTACTTTCAGTAAAATAACTGCTGGGGTTTTTGCCAATCATGAAATGTGAGCTTTGCAAGTGAGAATTTGAATTCTGCCATGTTGTTTCTACCATAGCCCTGAAAGTATCCTGATACTTAGAAAATTTTCTGAGATTAATAGTGATATAAATTAGCGGGATTCTAATACATCATGCCTGTGAAACATGTCAACATTTGAATGACTTGTGCAACAAAGTGAACCAGTAAATCCACATAGGCTGTGTATAGATTCACAGAATGTTACATGGATAAAAGATCCACTCAAAGTACAAAGGGCAAGAGAGCTCAGTGGACTTTTCTTTTCAGTCCTGGCAGTCAGACCCAGAGCCTTTTCAGTGCTAGACAAGCACTTTATCCTTAGTCTTATCCCAACGGACTTTTAATGTGGCAAAATGTGCAAAGTTCTCTACTTGGTTTTAGATTCTACAGTGAATCTTTAAGAAACTTTTCCTTGATGAATTTTGGTGTACTATCAAAGATTTTTCAAAATTATCTGAAAAGACTATTAAAATACTTTTCTCAGCAATGTGTCTGTGAAAGGGTAGATTTTCTTTGACAAAGTATTGCAATGGATCGAATGCTTCCACAGATCAGACATCCAACTATCTTCTGTTAAAGGGATTTGCCTAAGTGTAAAAACAGTGTTCTTCTCACTGTTTTGTTTTGGAAAACATAGTTATTTTTCATAAAAATGTTTGTATGTCAACATCCAAGGGCTTATTATTTAAAAAATGAATTAAAATACATATTTTATTTTAGTTTTTAATTCTTTTGCAGTACTGGGAATTGAACTCAGGTCCCCATGCATGTGAGGCAAGCGCTCCAATCACTGACCTAAATTAATTTCTATCACAGTAGGTAAAGATAGATAAAAATATATACAAACATAACCCCTGTGGGGATCTTCATACATTTAAGAGTCAAAAGGAATCCAGAGGCCAGAAAGTACAAGAGCTACTAGGAGACACAGAGGGAATTAAGTTAAAACAAAAAAGCCTGGGTTTGAATCTCAGCATCACTGAACCACTGGTGGTCCTGGGCTAGTGTCTTCACTTAAGGAAGGCCCAGGGAATGGAGATTCGTTTCATGTGTAGAAGCCCTTAGAATCTTTCCTGTGACCCAACCTGCTTCCAGCTGTGCAGGGTTTCCACCAACTCCTGCCTTCTTTGAGGGCAAGTGGTGAATGCAACCTTTCTTTTATCTCATTCATTGGAGGCCAGCAGGTGGAAGGCCTGTTTTACCTATTACTTGAGCATGGAATTTATTATTGTGGAATTAGAGACTGGAATAGGACTGCAGAGTGACTTATCTGGAAAGTCACCACCAGACAGTTCAAAGCATCATCAATCTGTTTGACTGATACCATTCATATCCATAATTAGGTCATAAAACCCATTCCCCGAGGACAGAAGGGAAGAGTAGGGTAGATGGGAGTATGCATTTCCTACAGCTGCTGTAACAAGTGAACACAAACATAGTAGCTTAAGGAAAGACAAATTTATTATTTTACACCTCTGGAGGTCCAAAGTCCAAAATGGTTTTCCCTGGGTTGGAAACCAAAGGCGGTGTTCTTTCTGCAGGCCTTAGGGGAACAGTCTATTTCTGCCTTTCTGGCCTTTGGAAGTGTCCGCATTCTCCAGCTCTGCAGAGTAGGATGAGGACATTCCTGGGGACCTTAATTTGCTCACCTTGCGGGTGAGGGAAAAAGCCTAGAAGCAAATGCCGCAAGTGAGACCCCTTTGCCCTAGGTTGGTTAGGGAGTGGCCCCCTTTTCACAATTCCTATGAAATTTAGGGTGGTCTTGGGTTATAATTAAGCATATGATCTCAGAAGATTTTATTTCAGCTAGAAAATACAGAGCTGAAAGTTTAAAATTATAAAAGTAAAAGCGAAAGAAATAGGTGTGTGTGTAAATATAGAATATTTACACTGCGATACACGACCGACTAAAAACTGTTGACTTCAGGGAGAATGAGGTTACTAGGGGATGGTGGTGGCCATTATTTTGTCTACATATTTTACCTGAGTTCGTAGGTGTATGTTAGAGCACTTGTAATCAGGGTGCTATTATTTGTTCATCTGAAGGAGCATCCTCTTTCTTTCCTCCTAAAAGTTAAGCTTGAATTGAAGATAGCGTCCTCCCTGACCGGGTGGGAGGAAACGCTTACGTTCCATGACCCGTAGGGGGCACTATTGGCCTTCTGGAAGGCTTTCCACTTCCCGTAGGCTTCCATTGATGCCGAGTTGGAGAGACATGTTTAGCAGTTATACAGCATCCCTGGCTTCTGCAGAGACAATATTAGGACAAATGTCCAGCTATCTGCTGCTTTTTTCCCTTAAGAGTTCCCATTTTTCAATTTTGCTTGGGGTTTCCTTTATACATATGAAGTTGGGAAGGACCAAGAGTTGACACGACTGCATTTTAGCAATTCTCAATTAAACATTAATGAAAGAATTTGAAGCCAAAACCTAATACTGACTTCGGGAGCCCATTATCTGTTGAATACCCTGGAGCTTCTGCATGCTCAAGCCAAGCCTCACACAGCTGGAAGACGGTGAGGAAAAGGGACACGCGGCCATACCCTTGGTAGCTGCTTCCTTAGCCCAGGTGGACCTGTCCCTCTCAGTGTACCCCCTCTGCTCTCAAAGTTTATTCTTGTATCAACGGAAAATAACACAAATTAGTCTAACGATAACATAGAATGTATAATGCTACATTTATAAGTATAGCAGAATAATTTCAGAGCTAATAATGGTGTAGATTAGAAGAAGTACCTTTTTCTACTGAGGTCTCCTGTTCAGAGCAGAAATGTCTCCACTGTGGCATCATTGTGATTGTAATATGTTATCAAAAGACAGTCTACGTAATTCTATTTTAACTTTTAGAGCAGTTCCCACGTATATATTTTCATTTCCTTTTGATAATAACTTGTGGTTTGAAGCACTGTGGAGTTTACATTTCCCTGTATGTTATCTCATTAGATTTTTATGGTTACCTTGTGAATGCGATATCCTCATCTTTCTCCTGTGGACTCTGTGGAGTCAACTCTCATCACCTTGCTGATGGCTGTCTAGAAATGATTCTGCCACATACTGAAGTGTGTTGAACTGAGTAGGGCTTTGCTGAAGATAAAATTGCAATAAATCTACCGACTGTTGCAAAACAGCCTTGATGCATGGCTGTAAACAAAGGCCTCCCAGCAGGAAGCATCCTTTATCTGGTGGCTCCTGTTAAAAGTTACCCAGTCAGCTCTTTGAGGCTGCACCCTGTCTAAGCTGTCATGTCAAGTCTTCCTATTCAGCACAGGTGTTGTGACAGTGAATTAACTGGAAGGTCAAGGCTGGGTTTTGGAGAGGTTCAGGCATTAATTAAAGATGGCAAAGAAGGACAATTATGTTGGAGAAGCAGACTGTGCCACATGCGGGGAGGCATGTGTAAGAAGCCAGGAATATTGTGGGTAGTGTATGCATGGTGGCACCCTGGAGAAGTGGCGACACTCGGGGTAAAAGAGGTGGGCAGCACCAAGCTCAGGAAGGCCCAGTAGTGGTCTCTGAAGGAGTGCCACCACGTGGCATGTGCTGGCATGGACCTCATTCAGTGGGAGGTGGTGCACAGTCCGATGGGGTAGACTGTGCTAGCCATAGGCCAGATAGGCAACTGATGCTTCTGTCCATTGTGTTTGGGTTGTTTTTATATTGACTCATTTTAGTCTTTGACAGTTTCTTCACTTTAATATAGATTGAAAGCCAGCTACTTGTTACTGTCTTTTTTAGTTTTATCTTACTTAAAGAATCTTCTTTGTCCCATGTTTTCTGAAATGGTTCATATGTTCTAGAATAATCCATATTGGAAATGGTCCCCAGGTGCCAGAGATTTGTGTATCACAGTCTGGTGGATTTTATAGTTAAGATGAGAATCCTGAACACCTGAGTACATTGACCTCAGGACCTAGAGTGAGTCTGTGGGCAGAATTTGTTGTAGTTTCCAAGGGAAAGCTTCATGTGAATAATTTAGGTGTTGCATTAAAGGAAAATCAATGCATAAGACATATTTAGACTTTACACAGTGTCCAAATCCAGAGTGGAGACAAGCACGCACTGCCTTGCAAAAGTGTGGCTATGGGTTCCCTCCTCCCAAGGGTGTGGCTGGGGCCAGTCATCCTCCTCCTAAACATCTTGGAAGTGTGTTCAGTGACAGCTCCTAGTTTGTGATGACATCATATTTTCTGGAGGTGAAGTCTCACTGACAGTCACTGTCTGGCACTCATGAGGCTGTGCAGCAGTGACAGGCATAGATGGGCAAGAGTGCCAGTTGGGGGGTCCTTGGCACTTGGGAGAAATCCCCTTGCCAGGCAAATGCAGGCCACAGGGACAGGAAGTAAAGCAGAAGTCCTGTGTGCTCAGCACACACTTTCCCCCGGAGGTGATGTCTTGTGCAAGTGTGTGCAGCATCCTGAGAAGGAAGCCAGCCCGTGTCCTGTGCACCTTCCTTAACTCTCACCAGTGTGCCATTCACGTGCATGTGCACGTGTGCGGTTTTGCATGTTTTTTTCCCATTAGGTATGTAGGTTATGTGATCACCACAGCCATGATGCAGACAGCTCCCCCAGGAAGACCCTCCTACAGACCTCTGATGGACTCCCTCACCTTTCTCTCCCTCCACCTGAACCCTTGGCCACCACTAATATGCTTTCCCACTCTATGATTTTGTCATTTTTATAAAGATATATGAGTGAAATTGTAGATTTGTAGAATTATAGATTGTAGATTTTGAGATTAGTAAAAGCTTATTTAAAAAAGTATTCTGACTATTCTTGTGATATTTGTGGATAGCTTGCAAGTATTTTATGTAAACTGAGATGATCATGGTATATAATTTTGCATCTCAAGGAAATGTCATTTCTACCCCTGTCCAAATCACCTTACCTGGATGATTGCAGTTATCTCTTCTCTGGTCTCCCTGCTTCTACCTTCTCCCCTTATATTCTGGTCTCAGAAAAACAAGCAGGCATTCTCATGAGGTAGGATGTCACAGGACCTTCCAGGTGCTCCCCATCTCCCTTGCCTGCAAACCAAAATCCTAATAAGTTTAAGGCTACACATGATCGTTTTGGTACCACTCCTGCCTCCTCTCAGCTATAGCCCCAGGCCTGCTTACTGGCCCTTTAATATGCTAGACATGCCCTCCTCCCTACCACGGGACCGCTGTTCTCTTCACCTTAACAACTTTCCATCTCTGTTTATGGGCTGATCATTCGCAGTCTTCAGGTTCTTTATATTGTCTTCATGTGAGGCCTTTCCTTGGCTCTTCCCTGCCTGCAGTAGTGTAAATCCCCCACACTTCTTATCCTTGCCTTACTTTTCTCTGCAAACTCATTACCACCTGATATTCACGTATTTTACTGATTTGCTTGGTAGTTGACTGTCTTCTGCTCGAGTGTGATCTCCAAGAGGGCAGCATGTTTACCTGCTTTTATTCATTGCATCTCAAATGGAGCCCCCAAGTAGAGGCCCGGTGGATGTTTGCTGAATTATTGGATAAGTCTTCTTTGGTATCAATTACATGTGATACACGCTAAGTATATTTCCATATGTTGACCTGCTACCAGGGGTTGAGTATTCAAGAGTTGGAGATGAAAATGGAGTAGTTCCCAGCATCCATGTGGGGTCAACACATCCATTCTTAAGAGAGTGGGCTTGTGTTGGAAGCCCAATCTACAGCTGGTATTACGAATTCTATTTAAATGGTATATTAGCATCATAAGGCTATTGTAATGAAGTATCCAGACTGAGGGCTTTAAACAGTAGGAGTTTATTTTCTTGCATTCTTGAAGGCCAGAAGTCAGAACTAAGCAGGGTAGGGGTAGCGATGGTCTCAGAGAGCTTTGGGAGAGGAGCTTCCTCTGCTTCTTCCTGGCTTGTGGTGATTTCCTAGTTTGTACATGCATCACTACAGTTGCTGCATCTGTAGTAAATGGTATCTTCTTAATCACTTTTCTCACAAAATACTCAAAACTCAAAGTGGAAGAGGGAAAGCTTCATTTAGCTCACAGTTTGCAGAGGTTTCAGTCCGTAATGGCTGACTCCAAGGCAGGGTGACGCGTGGCAGAGGGCAGCAGTTCACGGTAGTGGAGGACAACAGAAACAACAAGAGAGGGTGAGGGGACGAGCCTCTTTCCCTCCCTTCTATTGTATACGGGCTACTCGCCCTAAGGCGGGTGTAGCCCTCACACCCTTAATTCCAGCACTGGACTGTGAGTCAGTCACAAACTCTAGATGCAGCCATCTCTGAAAATCCCAACGCCCATGACTGCATGAGGCTTTGAGCGGACATCTAGACACAAACCACGACAGGTGTTCTCCCTGTTTTCACCGCTAATAAGGACACTGCTCGTATTTATTCAGGGACAATCCTAATTCAATATGACCTCATCTTAACTTGGTTGTATTTGCAAAAACTTCCAAATCAGGTCAAATTCACAGACGCTAGATGCTAGCAGTCAGGACTTCAACGTATGTATCTTTTTGAGAGACACAATACTACAATGTAACGGCCTGTGTCGTTCTGTCACCAGCTAGTGGGGACGCTTAGTTGCACAGCAGATGGAAATTAACATGGGCTGATTCTTGAACCACTTACGATTCTCACTGTTGTCCACTTGCTTCTTTAGGGCCTTTTTAAGGGAAGAATCTTGGGGAAGGCCACCAAGATGTTACCAGCTGTCTGTAGGTTCTTGCTCAGTTTCTACAGCAATCACGAACTGGGGAAGTACAGCTTTTTTAGTGTAAACATTACTGGGCTTCTAGCAGCTATTGTGTCTTTTAGGGTTAACAGCCCTGAGCTTTGAATACCAATGGCTCTCAGCAATTTTAGTGTTAACATCTCTGAGAGTTGAATGCTAGTAGCTCTCAGCCACTGTCTTTCTTTTATAAGGTTCTCAGTCTCCACTTGAGGTGGCGAGAGCAGCCCTGCTGTGCCACAGAATGTCCATCGGTCATGAGTCTGATGGCCTGTAACATTCTTTATGTTTTGAAAAATGACTGTTTTCTGTCTCTTATAACACACATCTTAGCCTGCTGTGTTTTTAAATACCACTTCCTTCCCCACCTGACAATTTCATTCTATTATTTTCTGACGGACTAAGAGAACTAGAGCATTTTCTGGTGGCTAATCATGCTCAGAATCTACAAAAGCAGCTGTAGCTATCTGAGCAAACCACAGTCGAAGAATACCAGACCTTGTCCTTATCTTATTTTTACAGCTGAATCCTGTCTACATTTTCAGTTTGGACACGTAGAGCAGAAGAGGTCTGGAGGGGCAGACACATGGTGCTACTATCTGAGCAGGTTGCATAACCCTCTTATAGAGAAGGAAGGTTTTGGATTGGGGCTCATGAGATAAATTTTCTGGGGTCCACTCCTGCTCTGGATCTGTAATGCATTTTCACTACAGGAAATAATTCAGAGCATCCTAAGGCTCGGGTAAAGCTTAGGCTGTTATATTTGCTGGACTGAATGTCCTCTTGCAGTTGAAGCTATGGAAAGCAGTGTCCCAGGACTCCCACATCCAGGGGAATCTCTAGGAGAGGGCCTCCTTGAACTCCACCTGAGCTACACTTTTGTTTTCTGGTCACCTTAGCTTTGGGAAGACTTCCCTTTGCCATCCATCTGGGCTCTGGTAATATTTATGGTTCGTAGCACTCAGCTGACATTAAATGACCAATATTCTTAATCTTCTTTTCACATGCTTCTTTCAATGGGTGGAAGACCATTTTCTTCCCTATAAAATTTTAATCTCATTAACCTGCATTCCCAGGGTAGTGCCTCCTTGGTAACCCTATGTCACCCAGTTGAACAACATGCTCACAGTTGATCACTTTTGAAGCAGGGGCTCATGAGTTGGGGTTTGATTGATTCTAATCCCTAGTCGTGGAGAGCAGTAAAGACTGTTTTTGTACAACTCAGGGGCACATTAAAGAGGGGAACTGAAGCAGATTATATTTCCTTTCCTTTCTCAAGATATAAAAATTATACTTCCAAGTATCTTTTCCAAGATTGAAGAAGATGAGGAGCTGAGCACTGTCCTGCTGTGAAGAGGGAAAACTGACCTACAGCCACAGTGCTGGGACCTGCCTCGGGCGATTTACACTGGGTTTTGGTTCACAACCTTAGCTCTCCTGGGGCTAGTCTTCTTAGTTCTGATACCCCATGATTTTGAGTGCTTTTTATTTTTTACACATATTTTATTCTTGTATCAATGCTAGGAGATAGATTGAGTGACTTGTTAGCTCTATTGGCAGAAAAGAAATGAATCCAGTTTGATATTTGCATAGAGAAGCTTAGGAGGCACAGTTGCTTAGTTTGGAAGCCTTGAAAGGGATGGGAAACCTAATTAAAGCAGGAGGAAAATGGGCTCTTCTCAGTCTTTACTTAACCTGACATTGATGGATATTCGCTTCTTCCCAGAAACCTGTCTTCTCCTGGTTTCCACGATGCAGGTTGTGTCCTGGTTTTCTGCCTTATCACCAGTAATTCAGATTTCAAATATCCCCTCCTTCTCTAGAAATCCCTCAGGCACCATTTTCCTTGAATCTCCCTGGAGAGATCAAGCAGACAGTGGGACACAGTGTAGGTCAGAGAAGCTGGGACAGGAGCTGTGAATTCAGAGGCCATCAGCACAAATGTAGAATTTGCAGTCCCAGGACTGGATGTACTAACTTAGGGAGAGAAGTCAGAGGGAGGGCAGTGGACAAAAGGGAGGCATGGTGATGGACTCCGAAACACCCTGACACTGGGAGTTTTGCTGGGGAGACCAAGAGGATCAAGAGGCCAGTGGCGTGGAAGAGAAAGCAAAGCTGTGGTGCTGAAAGCCAGGAGACTCTGTGGTCAGGAGAGATGGATGAGGGCAGGTGCTTGCAAGAGAACTGATCAGCTGTGGTGGAAAGAGTAAACTTAAGACTAAGAGCTGAGGACTTCGTTACATGGGATCTTCTTGACATTCCCCACATCTTATTCAGTGCCATGAGTTCATATATCTTTCTGAATTTAGCAGCTACTGATCACTTTCCATTTTATATCTGATTCTGATTTCTCTCCAGGCCTATACTTACTGCCTTTAGGTATAATGGCAGTGGACACACAACAAAGTGTAGCAGAGAGAGCCTGGTATAAGGGTTTGGATAGCTTGGAGTTTGCCCACTCTCACTTATTAGCTGTGTGCCTCTGGAAAAGTAGCTTAACTCTCTGGAACTCAGTCCGAAGAAAACCAGAGTGCAGCGTATAGGGTGGAGTAAGAGTTAAAGAAGATTATCCTCTAGAATACTTTTTAGTCATTTCTACTGCACCAGTTTCTATCTTAGAATCTGACAAATGATAGATGCTCCAAAGCAGCTGGTAAATGAGTGAATTATTTGACAATAAGTAGATATTCAATCAAAGTTCATCTCCTTTCGTTTTTACTTCTCTATGCCTTTTATTACAGACCCCCTGCAAAATTTAAACTCTGCGTATTAGATATGTTATACAGTTTTGCTTCCTTATTGATGGACTCATAATCATTAAGTTATTATCTGAAATATTTTAAAAAATTAGTTCATTAGAAACCTCACAGTGGCACTCATGACCCTTGGTGTCTGCTCCTGGCTGTCTCATTTGCCCTGCTTTTTATCTACCTTCTGAAGGCATTTTCCTGGCATGTCCTCTGGGGGAAATTTTCAGGGAGCTGCTTGAGTAAGGTGAGTGTTAACTTGGGGGACAGGAATGCTCAACTGCTTTACATAGTTAGACAATGACTTGCACATTTTGGTCAAAAGAATGAATTTTGAGGGAGTTTTTGGTTGGCATGCCAAGCAGTTCCTAGTAGGCTGAATTTAAGCTGGACCAGCAAACAATGAAATTCTTCAAGAAACTATTTCTTGGTTACGAATTGAATTTGAAGAATGTGCAAAAGATTCCACAAAAACCTGGAAAATACTGGTTTCTAGTTGGGACTGAGGTGCCATCCACAGAAGGCATGGGTTCTACATTCCTGTGCAATGGGTTCTACATTCCTGTGCAATGGGTTCTATATCCCTAAGGGTTCGCTCTTTGAGTCCCTTGTTTTCTTATTGTTACATGTACATCCTTGGAATCTCTCCGGTTCATTTTCCTAAACCATTTGGGAAAGCTGCTGGCCTAGATTGGGAGAAATCTTGTTTTTCTTTTTTCTTTTTCCCTTGGAACAGTAGCTTTTGCTTACATCAGTTTCTAAATAAAATGGTCAAAAGCTTTAAAACCTCAAATCCTAAAGAACAAATAGAGCCAGCTCTGTTGGTTAAATTTGCTCTAGTTCCTGGCTGCCATGGTTTTTGGGTAGATGTACTGATGCAGGTCAGTAGCATGAACGACTTTGTCTAAATCAAGTTCCTAAGCGAGAGCTTTGAAAACAACAAATGTAAAGAAAGTGAAGTTAAAACAAAGCAACTGTCAGTGAGAAATCAGGAGGAAAAAAAATCCTTGATTGTTATGGATCCACAAGTGACAGTGTAGCAAAGAATGTGGGCTGCTGATAACAGAATGTCTGATTAACAGTCTAAAGTAAGGAGGCTGTTATCCCACTTGTAAACCTGACAGCAGAATGACCAGACATGGGGTGTTGTGGCACAGGCCTATAAACCCAGCATTCTGGAAGGCTGAAGCAGGAGGATCTCAAGTTTGAACCCAGCCTAGGTCCCTTTGTAGCTTGGCAAGACCCTGTACTAAAGTAAAAAGTGAAAAATGAGCTGGGGGTGTACCTCAGTGGGAAGGCCCTGGGATCAATTTTTAGTACCCATGAGAGGGGAGGGTGCAGGGAGGGAAAGGGGGAACTAGGACATGCTCAGGGGTTTAACAAGGCAGGCCATGACACAGGGTCATCCGCATTTCCACATTCTGCCATTGCCTGCGAGGTCATCATTCTCAGGCTTGTTTCCTTGTATTTCATGATGGCTGCCACATCTCCGGCTGTTACACTGATCTCCTAGGAGGTAAAATAAAAGGAAGAAAATATAAAGGATCACAGGCACATTATGGCCGAGCTGATCCTGTTAAATGCTTTCCTGCAAGTGGCAGCAGGACCCTGCAGGACCTTCTTCACCTTGTCTATCCAGGGGAGGTGGATGGGCTGCTCAGCACTCTGTCCTGCGCAGGGCAGGTAGGCCAGGGACAGAGAAGTCGGGAATGAGCTTGGGGTAGCAGTGCCCGAGGCTGCTGCTGCAGTTTCTGGATTCAGTGCAAATCGCTACACTGTTATAAATTAGCTGGGAAACTTGTCTTAAGCGGGACTAATAAAAAACCAATTTAAAGTATCGCAGAAAACATCTTGAGGAAGAAGGCCAATTTATTTTAAGAGTACGCTTTGGGCAGACTTCAGTCAGTCCCTATTGATTTGAGGATTTGAGTTAGTTTTTCCATTTGCTGTTTATTTTGAAATAGCATTCCTCGGTGCTTCATGTTATTGTGCTGCTTTTGCATTACTCTGCTTTGTGCCTCTTTCTCAAGTTAGAGAGCAGGAGGGAGGGAGAAGCACTGGAGAGCAATGATGAAAGAGAACAACGTGAGGTACACTGGTGAATATTCTTTCTCTTTGCTCTGATTTCTCCTAAATACAAGTAAAGAATATTCTAGACAAACTGTGGCATAGGACCTATTAACCCTTGTGGAGACAAGACACACCTGACCTGAGGCTTTGCGTATCAGTGTCAGCGGACTGTGTAGGCCGCCCCACTTAGAGGTGGGGGCTCTTTTCCTGGGACACTACCATGTGCCCACAGCCATGCCCAGTAGCCTTAGGTGTGACCAGCTTGTGTGTATGCAGTACCCCGGCGGAGCCACACAGCAGGAGGTTTTGGGTGCAGTGTGGGGAGCACCACTTTGCTTGACATGTAGCCATTTGAAACTTGCCAAAATTTTTTTTGATCAATTGTGCATGCTTATATATGGTAATCTGAACAGCTAATTTGAAGACAAGAATATGCACTAGGACAACCATTGTTGAATTCCTACCATGTTGATTAGTGAAACTCTGTATCTTTTCTAATGTTTTTAGAATTATTTTTTATTCTCTTTAACTGGTTGATCAATCTTGCATTCTTACATCTGGTAATCTGAACAACTCCACTGAAGATAACAATATGTAATATAATCATTGTTAATTTCCTATCATCTTGTTTTGAAATTTTGTATCATTTTTATTGGTTTTGTTTTGTATTTTTATATTTGTTGTTGTTAATTTGTTTTCTTTTCTCTTTAAAATAAAAAAAAAAAAAAAAAAGGGAACTTGCCAAGCAGGAGCACACTACTACAAAGAAGAATGAGGGGGTGGTGGTGCTAACAGTCTGCAGGAATAGAAATGGGCTCTGACAAACTCTTTAAAGATTGGCAAGTGGCTCTCATTTTGAGGTTTGCATAGCTTCACCATTTGGTTTCTTTGAGCTGATGAAGAAAAAATGTGATTCACAATTGTATTCACTGACCATCAGCACCCTCATGAGCACATTGGCATGCATCAGGATGTGGCCTTCTAGTCTGAGTAAAATGATAGCTTTGTTGTTATCAAAGAGCTGGAAAAAGCCCAAGAATCTGGGGACAACTGCGGGGAATTCAGATCAGCCCAGGGAGCCGGAGAGGTGAGCCCAGCAATCCAGCTGGCTCTTATGTGCCCCAGCGAGCTGGCGGCAGCCAGTAACAGGGATACTACAGCCACCTGCCAGGGGCAGCCCACACCACTCTGAGTCTCTGTAGCTCCTCATTCGGTTACGCAGGCATGCATCCTCATGCAACAGTGGGATCAGCTGTGAACTTTTGGGCTCGGGGTGGAATCCAGCAAGTTAACTGGTAACTTGATTGGGTTTGAGGAATCTGAACTAATGATAAAGTCTGTGCAGTGAGAGTCTCTTACTTTTGATTGTTCTGGGATGTCTGCTTATCTTGCTGTTTTTCTCTCATCTGGTGGCAGCACTGTATGACTTCCCCCTGGTAGGGTCACAGATTTTGTATTCAAAGCTCTTTTAGCTCCTTGGATTGTTCTACAAGTTCAGACTCCAAAGACTGACAGTTTGATTCCTAAAGAACCAATGCCAAGTATGGAAAACACCTCCATGGAGCCCCATGCGTGTTGAGAGATGTCTGAAGAGGAGCTAAGCTATTGCTTTAATCCTCAGGCTGTGTCTACCCAACACCAGCCTCTCAGGGGGAATTCAGCCAGCCAGTTTTACTAGGATTAGTTTTAATGTCACATACTCACAAAACATATGTACTTTCAGTTTTTTCCCAGGGGAGAGGGAAAGTTGTAATTACTTGACAAATATATTTTCCACATCCGTTTGAAAACTTATTTAAAAACCAGTTATTTCAGTGTTTTTGCCATATGTTACCAACCATCTGGATACTTCTGAATATTCCTGCAGTGTTGGGTACTATGTGGGTAACAGCTGAGTTCTTCTTTCTCTTAAATAATAGTCTCAAGTTGTGTATCTCATGGATTCCCACCCCAAGCTATACTGCAGTTCTAGTATGTCCTATCTATTCTGGGTGATCTACTGAACTTTTGGTCAAAGGCTTGTGACTATGCAGAGATCTGGATTTTCTTCATTTTAAATTCTGGAAGTATTTGGTAGTTTCCAGTGGAAAATAAAACTTGATTTCAAACAAAGATGAGGTAGAGAGACTCATGTGAGTGTGAAAATTTTGTTGCACTGGAGAACAATCTCTATAGTATACTTAAGAAATGACTGTAGCATTTTTGTGCTTTGCTTTACTGAACTAGTCTATTTCAAGATCCCTTAACATTTCCCGGGGGAGGAGATTTCTTTGTGTCTGAGGTTATTCCAACGTATTTCTCTGTGCCTTCTACCCAGTGGGCTGGTTTCAGTGAGTACTCAGCTGGGAAGGGCAGCCCCTACCCGCTGGGGTTTGCCTTCATTACATGGATGGGTCTGTGTTTTTATGACCAATTACTCTTGGTACCAGGATAGCTTCAAAGCACTATTTTTGACTTTCAGAAGATCTGGATTAGTAGTGCCTCATTCCATCGGGATCTGAATGGAAATGGCAAAAACTCAGTTTCAATTCATTTAAATCCCAAATCTCATTGGTTCTTGGAGTTGATGCATGGGAAGGGCAGGAAATGAGCTGATTTTAAGATGCTTAGAATCAGGGCTCTAGATTAGTCCATTTTCTGTTATAACAAATTACCCAAGGATGGTTGTTTTATACAAAATAGAGTTTATTTAGCTCATAGTTTTGGCGACTGAAAGTCCCATCCCTTTTGTTTCTGGTGAAGGCCTATTTGGCTGCACTGCAGCCCAGCAGAGGAGTGAAAAGTGAACCAGCCACGTGCAGAAGGGGTCAATACTATGGGGTAATATTACTTTATAGCAACCCACTCTTGAGAGATCTAATCTGGAATTGCATTAATCTAACTTAACAGGTGATGCCCAGTAACCTAACTGTCTCTCACACCAGGCTCCACCTCTTAAAGTTTCCATCACCTCCAACATATGGTAGATCAAACTTTCAGTACTTGAGTCCTTGGGGGACACAACTCAGGCCATGTCCAAGCCCTAGTAGGCTCTAAGTGTCACTCAGATTCTCTCTTCACCTCCAGTTTCTTCTTTGTGTGACAGCCAGAGCTGGTCTCACTGAATCCAGGATCTCTGTTCACAGCCTCTTCCCCAGGAAGCAAAGATAGTGCCCACAGTTAGAGCAAGTCCAAGGAAGTCTGCTGGGTATGTTAGGTCATGTGGTCACAGCTCTGTTAACAGGAGCATTGGGGGAAGCTTTTTGGACAGACAGAAATTTGGATCCATTGCAGTATAGAGATTTTAGGGTCTTGAAATTCCATGAGTTTAGGCAAGTGGCAGACTTTGAACTCAACCATTCCTACTGGACAGTGTCCTGAAGGAACTGCGTCAATTTTGTGACAGACTGTAGAGGCTGTGGCTGCTGAGGAAATCCGCCCCCAATTTGGGCACTGAAAGAATAGCCTGTAGCAGAGGCCAAAATAATAAGAGGCAGGAGAGGACAGCTGTTTAGATTTTAATTTTTGATTTCAAACTATAAGACAGAGAAAAAAAGATTTACTTTCAGACTTTAAATATTTCCTAGAAATTTTTTAATGGGAAGGATTTCTATGTAAGTTGGAGTATTTAATTTTGCTGGTATCATATTATCAGGATATTCTTACAGCCTCATGATGACTCATTGCTTAAACTATGGGGGGCTCTTTTGGACAGCATGAGATGTACAAAATTTGGGGTTTTGGAATAGGACATACAAGGAGTGGGTTAGTAGCTTCAGTATCAACTTGGCTTTGGAGTTGGCTGAAGAATGGACCTTATTCATTTCAGAGCCTTCTGCAGTCTGGCATGGCATGCCTTCTTATAACTCCAGGAAGACACATGCTGGACATTGATGAGTAGAGGGGTGTCCTGAATGTGGCATGAAGTTGTCCTGATCCTCGCCCTGGAGGAAAGCTGCGCTTGACCACAGATTGCTTGCCATCCCTGGGGGTTGGGGTTGTAGGGGTGGGACAGCCAGACAACCGGGGTGTGTTAAGGAAAGTTAAGGGCACTTTCATTCACTTGTTTCCTTTTCCCACAGAATCACGGCTAGCAGGAAATTTCTGGCATCTGTGCTGTCTCCACTCCATGGTCAAATGGGAGAACCCAGCCTCCAGTGACCAATCTTTCTAGCTGAGGGCAGTAATGGACTGGAAGCCACAGGCATGGGTATTTCCTTTGTGGGTCTCAGTTCCAGAGGGAGGCTGCATTCAGCTCTCCCTTGACTTCCAAATGGTAGATTACTGGTTTAGAGTCCAGCCCCAGTGATCTCTGTCCCCATCTGGGAAGCGGCAGGTTCAGCATCCCTTCTAGATTAGGCCAGCAGTCCACACTTGAGCAGGGAGAAAGGGAAGTAGGAAGGACAGCAATATTGTTGGGGCCACATCCTCTGATTCAGCTTCATCAGCCATAAACGTGATATTTTTTACTTGTGACATCTTTATTTTCTTAATTGATGCTGATTTGAAACATTTGTAATGCGTACTTTTATGTCTCATCTTTCAAATTCAGAAAAAGAAACTACTTGATGTGGTTGTCAGGTAAAATAAAATTCACATGTACGTTTTATTTATTGGTACAGTGGAAACAAGTCTGTTTTTATTGCTTGCTCAGATGTTCTGTTTGCTATAATACACAGTTCTAGGAACCAGTGAGTTGTGCAGTACAGTATAAGCAGGGGTTGTGAGACCTACAGAATAATTTAGATCTACTTTTCAGATGTGGTATTCAAATCCAATCAAACTGACTTTCAGTTACCTAATTTTCTGCTGTAAGTATGTGGTCGAAATTCAAAGAATAAATAGTGTTTGTCTTCCTACCATTATTCCATGTGTAATTGCCTTACAAATATTTGTTTCAACATGTTATTAGTGGATTTTCCTGCCTTAGCCATGATGTTTAGCCTCAGGATCTGAAAGGATTCTGTCAGCAGTAGCTGCTTCAAAGTGGCTACAGAAATTAAGAGATGTTGCATTTTTTCTGCTACTATTTGTTTCTAGGTGCTAACTTTCCTGTAAATCAAACTTAGCATATTCATTCATCTAGCATTTATTGAATGCCGACTATGTGTTACCATTTTCAGTGGTGTAGCTTATTTGGCTAAAATCAGGTACAAAATTACCGTGGAGCAAACTCGGGGAGTGTGTCAAGTGGAAGAAAACTGTCTGTAGTAGTGGCCTTGAACTCTCTCTTTGTCTCTCCCTTTCTCCCCCAAGCCTATCTATTTTCTTTTCTGTTTTATCCTGCTTGGAGGACTTAATGAAGTATCTATCTGACATTTAAAAAATGAAACAAAACAAAGAACTGAACTAACAAAAGCAATACTCTGAATTCAGACAGAGTTAGTTGTCGTTTTGAACTCTAGTTTTCCTGAGCATGACTTCTCCATGGACTGTGTCATTATTGATTCATTTTGTTATTTTCTTCTCTTTATTCTGGTAAATAGCCCTTGGCAGAGCACATTTTATAGGAGAGCTGTTTGTTTTCGTTCATTGTGGATTTTTCTATGTACCTAAGGATAGTTCTGAACATCTAACTCGGATGAGTAAGGTAGCCATGTCTGAACCAAGGGATTGAGCAGTAAGACACTGAGTTTCTTTCTGCACAAGTTCAGTTACAGCCCCATGTGGGACTTTAACACTGGTGTAGGGAATAGTGGTCTGAACAGTGAGGCTGGTGATAGATGTGTACAAGTAACCAACATATGCTGAAGTCTGGCTAAAATGCCATGCTCCCCTCCCAAAACCACTCTGGGATGGGTATGTATTCCTTCTCAGAAGCCAGGTCAAGGTTTTTCGAGGTGGTGAACCTGTGACCTGTGTGCCTCAGCGGGCTGTTCGTTAACACTGAAAGCTCTGAAAAGTATACCACCTCTGCTCTAGGGTCCTTGGGATTATCAGGTGGAAGAGGGGAAGGAAGTCTGGAAGTGGGATGGGGTTCTTTGGATGGGTCTGTACCTCATGTCTTTGGGGCTTGGGATAGCTTTAGTGCTCTGGAATTTAAGCTTTCACGTTGAGTCACAGACTTTCTTCATGGACCAGACTCTCAAGGGAGTCTCTGGTTTGAAATTGGACTTTGGGAAGCTGCCTGGATCAGCAACCAAAGGCTTTCTCCTGAGGTCAATATGGGGGTGGCTGAGTGGCCACCAGTGGCCTGAAACTCATCAGCTGATTATGTGTTTTTAAAAAGTGGAATCAGTAATAAATTAGTATAAATTGAGAGATTTATTACAAAGAGCAGAATTTCTAGTTTCTTAGAAAAATAATTTAGAAAAGACAGGATTTCTAGCTTAGAAAATAATACCAATGCTAATACTGCTACTTCTGCTGATGATAAAGAGATCTTTATAATAAAAACACAAACATCTGAAACCTGAGGCCTGAATTCCTGCGTGTCAACAGGAACTTGAAACCAAAGTGTGCCTTCACATGGCCTCTCCACAATTCATGATGTTCCCTCATTCGTTCTGTCCTCCTGGCCCTTTTAAGATTGGAGTTCGAGACTTCTGGATTGATCTCATGAGTTGCACACTTTTCTTTAAAGCAGTTAAGCAAGCTGTAGGTGTGTGGTCAGTGATGGGCATCAAAAGATGTCTGCTCTGAAGAAAGGACCTTGCATATGGTTTTCAGGCTTTCTGAGAATGAACATCACTTCTGATGAATTTCTCCCTGTGTGTGGGAGCTGAAGATCCTGCAGGGGCCGTCATTACAGAAGGAATCTAGAATCTTGAGCACTCATGGATGCACACTTTGGCCCTTTAACCAAACTGGTCTCTGAGGGCCCTCTTGAAAGAGATCTGGAGTTTGGAGCTAGAGTGCAGGGAGGGATCTGGGTGAGCACTGTGTCATTATTTTCTGTTTCCTACCGAGTGACTCATGGAGCCATGGCACAGAAGGGTCTAGGCTGGGAACTGCTGGGTGTCTAAAAGATCACCAAAATATCATTTTGCCATTTGGTATGTGGCAAAATGTCCCTGAATATGGATAAAGTTTTGTTGGTATCAGCGATGGACAGGGCTTTGCTATAGTATACATTTGTTTGAGTCATAGCAGACTCAGGTTGGCTTCTTTTCTCTGAAGCAACCTACTGTCTGTCTCCATTCAAAGGCAGTCTTGGCTGGGAGAGATGGGGTAGGACACTGATGGGAAACACTTTTTTTTTTTTAACCCTAAGTCCCTCTGGCTGCAGCCTAAGCTCATTTCCTCATTTTGCATGTTATGGAGATGGAAAAATAGCTTTTCATGTCCCTACTTGTAATTGGGGCTGAAGTCACTCCCAGAGATTCCCTCATTTGTCTTTATAATTCTCTTGTACTGACATTTTCTTAAGAGACCTAGTTCAGGTGAGTACAGCTTTCCAGAAATAACCCAGTGTCATCTTCATTAGATGAGCACACTGAAAGCTCTTACAAAAGGTTATGTGCTTCAGTTGTCTGGCAGAGAGGGGCTGTGCTAACTTTATAAGAATACTTAAAAATGAATAAGGGGGCTCCTTCCTTCTGCCACTGTCCCCAGGGTAGCAGTGATGGTGAGAGGGGTGTAATTCTGTATGCCTCCCTCCCTCCACCATCCCTAGAACAGAGATGCTGGGGAGTGGAATGCCAATCCACACTCCTTCCATTCTCCATTGCCCTAGGACAGTGGTGCCAGTGAGAGGAGATATCCAGAGGAACAGACACCCTTTAGGAAAGACTTGACATTAGTGATAAGGCTATCTAATATTAGAAATCTAAAAGCGTAAGCACAGAAAACAAAATAAAATAGAAGAAAATGACAAGACAAAGACACGAAATGTAATCCCCAATGCCCGGCCCACTGAGAAGTTCAGAACACAAAGAGGTAGAGGAAATCAGAAGCCAAGAAGTGTAACTCTCTGAAATGATAGCAGCAGAAGTGGAAAAACAAATGGAAGAGGCCATAGAAAAAATAATCTCTAAGGTGCGAAAAGAAATGATTATTAAAATAAAAGACATCAAAGCAGACGCAGATAAACAAATAGAGTAGCTCAGATAAGAGATGGAAACCACAAATGACAAACATAGATAAGAAATGGAATCAGTGAAGCAGTTCCAAGCAGAAATATAAGAGATTAGAAACTCCACTGAAAGTATACATGGCAAACTGAATGAGGGTGAGGATAGAATATCAGATGTAGAAGACAGGAATATGACCAACACCCAGGAAAAGAAAGATGTCTCAAAAATCACAGGAGACCATGAAAAAATCAGTGCAACAGCTACAGGAGGAAGCAAAGAAGAACAACACAAGATAGATTGGAATCAGTAAGGAAGCTGGAGATAGTGCAAAAACTAGTACAAACCTCTTCACAGAAATAGTGGCAGAAAACTTCCTAAACATGGACAAAGAATTTGACATACAAATAAAGGAAGCATACAGAGCTCCAAATGGTGATAACAAAAATAAATCTACACCAAGTCATATAATAGCCAAGATTCCAGAAACTCAGCATGGTAAAAATATTAAAAGTAGCTAGAGAAAAGAAACATATTACCTATGAAGGAAAGCCCATCAGAATCACAGAAGACTTCTCAACACAAACCCTCAAATCAAGGAGAGCTTGGAGTAAGGTATTTTAAGCCCTAAAGGCAAACAACCTTCAACCAAGATTGATGTACCGCACAAAACTATCTTTCAAAATTGATGGAGAAATAAGATACTTCCATGGCAAAGAAAAAATTTGTGACCACCAAACCAGCTCTACAGAATGCTCTGAAGAATGTATTAGAAAGAGATCACTAAGACCACAAATGCATGAACACCAGTAGAAAGACACCACCAGGCAGGGCAAACAATCAAACAGAACAGAGACAGGGAACAAACAACAGGGAAATAACATGAATGAGAAGAACCAATACATATCAGTTATAACCATCAATGTAAATGGTCTCAACTCACCAATCCAAAAAAACAAAACAAAACAAAACAAAACAAAAAACAGACTGGCAGAATGGATCAAGAAGCAAGATACAACAATATGCTGCATTTAAGAAACATAGTTAATGCAAAAAGAAACTCATAGAATAAAGGTCAAAGGATGGAAAATAATTATCTACATCACAGGAACCCAGAAAAAAGCAGGGGTAGCTATTCTATTCGCAGACAATTCAACCTTAAGCCAAAACTGATCAAAAGATACAAAGAAGGTGACTACATACTCATTAAGGGAAAACTCTAAGAAGAGATAACAATCATAAATGTTTATGCACCAAACAAGGGTCACCCAACTACATAAAACAAATTGTAACAGACATAATAAACCAAATAAGCACTAACAAAATTGCCATGATGGACCTTAATACTTCACTCTTGCAAATGGATAGACCAATTAAACAAAAAAAAAAAAATCAGCAAAGAAATATTAGAATTAAACCAAGCCTGTGAACAAATGGACTTGGTAGATGTCTATAGAGTGTTCCACCACGAAACATAAGAATACACATTCTTCTCAGATGCATAAGCCCTAAATAGGGCTTGATATTCCTTATTCCAAAATAGATCATATATTAGCTGACAAAACATGTTTAAGTAAATGTAGAGGAACTGAAATCATCCCATGCATACTATCTGACCATAGCACAATGAAACTGGAAATCAACAACAAAGGAAACCACAAGAACTACATTAACACATGGAAATTAAACACGCTTCTGAACAACCACTGGGTCACAAAGGAAATTAAAGACAAAATGAAACAGTATATACAGTTGAATGATAATGCCAACGTAACATACTGACTTAAGGAATTCAGTAGATGCAGTCCTACAAGGGAAATTTTTAGCAATGAACTCACAAATTGGGAAAACAGAATGAGCTCAAATAAACAACCTAATGTTGAACGCAAAATTTCTACACAAAGAACAAATCAAACCCAAAGCTCATATGAGGGAGGAAATTATAAAGATAAGAGAAGAAATTAATGTAACAGAGACTAAGAAAACAACACAAAAATTTAATGAATCAAAAAGTTGGTTCTTTGAAAGAATAAACAAATTTAATAAACCATTATCCAATCTCATCAAAAAGAGGAGAGAACACGAATTCAAGCAATTAAGAATGAAAAGAGGGAAACCAGAACAGAGCCCTCAGACTTACCATGAGAGCATATATTCTAAGATGGAAAACAAAGAAGAAATGGACAGATTCCTAAACACAATCCAGTTGCCAAAACTAAATCAAGAAGATATAAAAATTCTAAGTAAACTGATATCAGTTGGTGAAATTAAACATGTAATTAAAAATTTCCCAACAAAAGAAAGCCCAGGCCCTGATGGATTCACTGTGGAATTCTATACAAAATTTAGAGAACTAATGCTACTAATGCTGAAACTCTTTAAAGAACTTGAAAGAGAAGCAGTACTCCCAAAATCATTCCTGGAAGAAAGTATTATCCTGATTCCAAACCAGAGAAGAGTTCAGCTGAGAAAGAAAACTGCAGGCCAATCTCCCCAATGAACATTTATGCAAAAATCGTTAATAAGACACTGGAAAACAGAATGCAGCAAATCATCAAGAAGATTTTGCATCATGACCAAACATAATTCATCCCAGGTATGCAGAGATGGTTCAACATATGCAAATAAATAAATGTAACATGCTATATTAACAGAACAAAAGATGAAAATCACATGATCATCTTAAAAGATGCAGAAAAAGCACTTGACAAAGTCCAATACCCATTCATGATAAAAATCATACAGAAAATTGGAGTAGACAGTCATTACTTCTTATAAAAGCATTCTATGACAAACCAACAGCTAACATCTTATATTAAATGGTCAAAAACTGAAATCTTTCACGCTAAAATCAGGAACAAGACAAAGATGTCCATTATCACCACTCCTATTCAATATAGTTCTGGAAATATTAGCCAGAGCAATTAGACATCAGGAAAAAAATCAAAGGAATAAAGATTGGAAAGGAAAAAGTTAAATTATGATTATTTGCAGAGGATATGATACTCTGCACAGAGAACCTCAAAAACTCCACCAAAAAATTTGTAGATCTAATATCCAAATTTAGTAGTATAGTGAGATACAAAGTCAACATTCACAAATCAATAGCATTCCTATACCCAAGCAACAAACTCAAAGATACAGAAATTAGGGAAACCACACCCTTTAAAATAGCATCCAAATAATGAAATACTTAGGAATCAATTTAACAAATGGGTAAAAGATCTGTACAGTGAAAATTACAGTACCCCAGAAAAGAAGATTGAAGAGGACATTAGTAAATGGGAAGATATCCCTTGGTCTTGGACAAGAAGAACCAACATAGTGAAAATTGCCATACTCTCAAAACTGCTAGCTGAAGGTAAAGTCAACACTCAAAAATCAAGAGCATTCTTGGGCACAAATAGAAAACTCACCAATAGAGAAATTAGGGAAAACACATCTTTCATGAAAACATTAAAAGTTCAAACTTAGAATCACTCTAACAAAAGAAGAAAAAGATCACTATATTGAAAACTACAGTACTCTGAAAAAAGAGATTAAAGAGGTTATTACAAAATAGATGAGGGCTGGGGATGTAGCTCAGTGGCCTAAACACCTGCCTGGCAAGTATAAGGTCTTGAGTTCAATCCCCAATACCCCTCCCCCAAAAGGATAGTGTAAAATACAAAATGGATGATATGCCTTGTTTTTAGGTAGGAAGAACCAATATAGTGAATATAGCCATAGTCCCAAAATTATTATACAGATTTAATGCAACCTAAATCAAAATACCAGTAGCATACATCACAGATCTAGAGAAAACGTTCCTAAAATTCATTTGGCACCAGAAAAGACCTAGAATAGCAAAAGCAATTTAGGGTAACAAAGGCAACTTAAGGGGCATCACAATCCCAGACCTGAAATTACACTACAAAGCTACTGTGATAAAATAAGCATGGTACTGGGAAAAAAAAATAGGCCTGAGGATCACTGGAACAGGATAGAAAATGCAGATCCAACCCCAAACACACTCAGCCACCTTATCTTTGACAAAGGAACCAAATGTGTTTGCTGGAAAAAGATAGTCTCTTTAATAATGGTACTGGAAAAACTAGCTTTCCACATGCTGAAGACTAAAACTAGGCCCATGTATATCACCATGCACTAAACTAAAGTCAAAATGGATCAAAGATCTAAATATTAAAATAGAAACATTAAATTTATGGTAAGAGAAAAATAGGCAGCAATCTCAAAGACATAGGTGTTAGCAGAGACTTCATGAACAAGACTCAGACTGCAAGTCTGGAAATAGCACAAAGAATCAACAAATGGGATCTCACCTTATTAAAAAGCTTTGGAACATCAAAAGAAATCACCAACAGAGTGAAAAGACAACCCATAGGGTGGAGTAAAATTTTAGCCAACAGACCCTCAGGGAAGAAAATTTAAAATGGGTTGGGGAAAAAACAAATAGAAGAGAAAGGGATTAGAAGCAAGGCTGGGGGATGAACGAAGATTATGTAAGCTTTGGGAATTGGTGAAGAAGACAGGAGGGAAAGAAAGATGGAAGAAACAGAAACAAGATCAGAACAAAATAATGACAGCAAACTAGAAATAGTGTTCTCACTTGCATAAAAGGAACAAAAAAATCAAGAAAAATAGAAGAAATAAAATGAAAAAGCAAAGAAAGGAAGAAAAGCAGAAAAAAAGTATCCACTTCAGGATGTGTCTTCATTATTACCGATTGACAGAGGGGGCAAACAGATCCCATATTCATGTTGATTTCTCCCTGTATGCCAGCAGTAGAATTATGGAGGTGGTGGATAATCTCAGCCAATCTGGGCCTTTTGTTCTACTGAAGTTCAGGCTGCTTCTGTGAGGTTGGGATCTAGGTTTTTCAGCCCACAACACTGTTTCCTGATGGTGTGAACTTGGCTCCCCAACCTCCTGCTGGCTCGAACTTGGCTTCAACTCACCCTCACACTTGGAGCTGCTAGATGGAGCCAACCTGCAGCTGCTCTGAGTCCTGACTTCAGTTGGCCTCTTTCCAAAATGGCTACTGTCAATCGCCTTTTCCCAGCCGGGGATGGAGTCTGAACCCAAATAACTCACCAGCTCCTATATTCTGCAAGGTCCTCTGCTCCATTCCAGTGGTGCATTTCTCCATGGAGGCCTTTGGGGTTGCCAGTAGTTACCATGTCTCCATAGGTTAAAGCCTCCCCTCCCATGCCATGACCTGAAGCTCAGGAGGAAAGCACTGTTTGACATCTCCCTCTTCTGTGCTGTGGCCTCTCTCTTGGATCTCTTCATGGGCTCTAGCTCTTGCTGCAGGTCCTTGCTGGACCCTAGGGAATCACTTTCCTTCCGCTTCTCTTCCTTTTATCATTATATCCAGTGTCTAGATTCCAAATATTGGGGAGCCTGTTTCTCTGTTGCTCATGATTCTACTCTTTCCAAAAGTTAAGAACATTGCTTTTACCAGCCTTCCTGCTGTGCTTTTAGTCAATTCTTTCTGAGTTAATCATAGCTGATGTTTAGTAGGAAGCACCAAAAAGCACCATCCATTTCAAAGCGTAAAGCTAATAAAAATCTAGGAAATGAAAATATTGCTTAAGTCAAGAATTTTGTTTCTCTGGCTCAACCTGTGTATGTTTGGAGGTTAGAGAGAGGAGGTAATGTTTATTGGCCTAACATATTGGGAAAAATTTGAATTTTGGACTGGTCTTCTAAGGAGATCAACTGGAAAGCTGCTTTTCAGTTATGACTTCAGGGTCCCCAAAAGCCTTTAGATTCAAAAACAATGTTCATTGGCCATCCCTCTAAGACCTAGAATGCCACCACCAAAGTCACTCCTTTGGTGAAAGATTTGTCCTAAGAATGGCAATGTCTCTGAGAGAGCACAACATCCACTTGCCCTGCAGAGGAGGACAATGACATCCGGTACAGGGTAAGTACAGGACTGTAGGTGGGGAAAAGAATGCCCATCTTCCCAGAGGAAAACGGTGGAAATGGTACACTTAACCACAGAGGCCTCACAATTTACTTTATGATGAGTTTCAGTAGATATGATCATTGGTCGTTTGTGTTCAGGGACAGATTTCTAGAGCTCACAGGCTAGGCTTTGGAGTCAGACAAAGCCATCCTTGCACTTGGCTGCTTTCCTGGTGTGGATTTGTGATTCTGGGAAGTTCACTTGAGCTCCCTGTTCTAGGTCTTTAAGTGTCACAATAGTGAGAGGCACATGGTTGCTACTCAGTAAGGGTCTTTCCCATCCATTTTCTGTTCCCATTTTTATTTTTATGTTTTAGGGTAGACACGTATCTTGTGCCTTTTGAAGGGAGGTAGTACTGGGGTTTGAGCCTAGTGCCTTTGCACCGAGATACTTCTCCAGCCCGTTTTCATTTTCCAATTTTAAGACAGGGTCTCTAAGTCACTGAGTTGCCCAGATTGGCCTCGAATTTGTAGTCCTTCTGCTTCAGCCTCCCAGATTGCTGGGATTTTAGGCATGCACCACTATGCCTGGAACATCTCATGCCTTTTCTCTAAAATATAAATAAATACTAACAGGCATTTATTGAGTTGAGTGAGATGTACAGTTTGATGGTACTTGATCATTGGATGGAAGAGAACAAACAAAACCATTCACAGACACTTGTGGAAGCTTGACTGAGAAGGTGAAATGACATTCCTTGGCTTTTGGCAACCAGAGGTACTACCCCTTGCCCTTTGTTCCTTGATGGATTTGAATGGCTCTGTTTATAGTGGACTGTTATGTCCATTTGAATGTGGGCTTCTGTGTGAGTTACAGATTCTCTGATGCTGTCTTCAAGGATAAATGCAAGGCTACTATGCATGAAAAATGCAAGGTTTGGATAAATCTCCAAAGGGCCATGTGTTAGAAACTTAGTCTCCAACCCGTGGAGCTTTTGGGAGATGGTGGAACCTTTGGGAGGTGGGGGCGATGAGCCATTGCTCTTGGGTCACTGGAAAGTGTTTGAAAGTAATGTGGGACTCCAGTCCCTTTCCCTGTCTCTCTTTTGCTTCCTGATCACAGTGAGGTCAGTAGCTTTGTTCTACTCCACGTTCCCACCCTGTGATGAGCAGCTTCATCATAGATCCGAGAGCATTGGAGCCAATTGATTATGTACCAAACCCCCAAAACTGTAAGCCAAAATAAACATTTCCTCTTTCTATTTTTACGGTACCAGGGATTGAACCCAGAACATTTGCACTGAGTTATATACCTAGTATTTTTATTCTGAGACAAGATTTCATTGGTCACTAACTTGCCCCAGCTGGGTTCAAACTTGTGATCCTCCTGTCTTAGCTCCTCAGAGTCCTGTGATTACAAGCATGTAGGCATGCCTGCAACTTTTCCTCTTCATAATTTAATTATATTGGGTATTTTGTTATAGTAAGTTTACTAACACAAGAGCATAGCAGGAAAGAAAAATGAGTATATTTATAGATTGTTCTTTTCAGATATCAGTAATAAATCTGATCAGTAGTAAACCTTTTTTTTGGTGTAGGTTTCTGTGGACTGATTGAATCACCAGTGTGTGGCAGTATTTGGATTGTATAGATCTCATATTTCAGACTATTCAGCAACAGACTTTTCTTAAGAGAAATTTAGAACTGAACTGGAAAGAAAAGCATTCTTCACATATTTATTTATTTTCTTCCTTGGGAAAAATCACATGTCCATACTTTCATTTTCAGTTTTGGGTATCTTGCTTTGCTTCTTTGATCCAGGTGAGATGTTGGATCCTTGGGAAGGATTGCTGAAGGTTTTTTTTTTTTGCAGGAAAGCAGGGGTGAAAGGAAATTATTAAAAAGGAGCCACAGTAGCTCATTTTAAGTGCTCAGGAAGTGACTGGCATGGTGTTTCTATAGTCTGCAGCATCAGGTTGCTTTACCTGTGGTTTTTCTATCACAGGGTCACAGGAGCCATGGGTCTGGAGTTAGGTGGGAAAGCTTTGTGGATTTTGGTCTGTGCCCGCAGTCAAACATTATCTTTGCAATAGGCTCCTTTTCTTTAGTGCCTTGAAACCACCCAGATCAGACTCTTAATTCATACTTTGTGTTTCTCCAAAGAATTTTCTCAGGGCTTTCTCCTTTGCCAATTGTTTTACTCCAGAGGCAGTGGGGCAATGCTGAGAGGAATGATCAATGTGTGTTAGAATCATCTGTGTTATTCCGTTCAGAATTTTCATTCAGTATTAAAATCACATACTAACCAATGTATGTGCCATCATGGAACATTCTTCACTTTCTTTAATGAGATTACAAATACATTTTCCTTATTATTACTAAGCCTCTTTTCTTTCTTTCTTTCTTTCTTTCTTTCTTTCTTTCTTCCTTCCTTCCTTCCTTCCTTC